>VUJU01000812.1:2492-17812 GCA_009835225.1 Aphis craccivora
CAAGTCTAGATAGAAACTAAATTCATTTTTCATTCTAAATTAATTTTGAGTTTCCAAATTAAGTTTTAAATATATTAGATAATTTTAAAAATATACCTAACGCATCCTGTCACAACGCAATGCAACGCATCGTGTGGCCCGATATATTATTGCGGCGTCGCCGCAATTTATTTTGACGCATGTGTGGCCCGAGCCTAAATGTCATGTTATGTATATTGTATACATATATATTTTCAAAAATATTATTTATTTATATTACCTTTTAGAAATTAAAACCCAATATCTTTCTAATACCTAATAATAATAATAATATGATTTGTTTAAATGGTTATTGTTATTGTTGTTAATAGTAGTTATTAATTAATTTTTTGAACTCTGATCGTAGGTATATTTGAATTGCACGATGATATCAAATACCTACAACAATAACTATATATCTATAAGAAATATTAATCCTTAGCTTATTTTTTGATTATTATTACTTCTGTCTGGCCCAAGTCTTAAAATAGACGTCTATAATTGGGAGACCAAACAAAGAACCTCCATTCACACATTATTATAATTTAGTAATCCCAATTTCGGCCTCATATAATAATATTATTTTATTATATTAATACTAATAGTTAATATCAATAGCGGCTCGTGTGCTTTGAAAGCGGGTGGGTGATATAAAATTGCTTTATTTATGGAAAGTATCGAACATATTAAGTAATATTAATGATAGTTATTTAATTAAATCCATTTAATACATATACATTATTATATATATATAAATATTTAGTTATTATGTTACGAGTGTTACGACCGTACAAAGTAAATAACAAACCCACTCAAGTTCGGAATCAGTGCAAATATAGGCCTATTAAAATCATTGACCCAGTATTATTATTGTGTTGCCCCTTTTTAGTTTTTATATTCAGATCATAGTTATGAGTTATGACGAGCGACTTTTAATATAATATTTTATTACCTAGTGTAAATACCTATAGGAAACACAATTTTTATTTTTGACAATATTATACTACAATAAAAATTTTAAATTTGATATTAAACTTATTAGTAATAAATGATAATTTTAGAAAGGGGCGATAGTCCCATTGCCCCTATATACGAGCAGCTACTGGTTATTAGTATACATATACTCATCATTTACATAGTACCCAACTAATAAACAATAACAGTATCTAACAACTATAATAACTATATAAGCTGTGTTAGCCGATTGTCTATTATAATCTATCTATTTATCTAATATTTAGTAAATCAATAATATTTTACTCTTATTTGTATATAACTGTAATTTGATTCTATATTTTTATAGAATGATTATTTCATTATCTATATAACTAACGGTTACCCTATGTGTAAACGACATATAGGCGTTCAAATATTGAACTAGAAACCCTCCTCATATAAGCCTTGCAAGGCTCAAGTAATACATTGATATAACTTTTATATAAGGTATAGATTTCAGTCTCTAGTAAACAACGAAATAATAGAAGAAATATTATTATTTATTGTGAATAATCTATATAGATAGATTAATTTGTAATTGGTCGCGAACGGTGGCCTTTGGAAGAAGTGCGATTCTATGACACTATTGGTCCGACGTATAGATTAGATTTGTTAGCTAGGTAGATAATAAGTATAGGTAGGTAATAGGTATATTTAACCATCGAATAAACGTATTACACGTATTACCTATTATATTAAGTACTTAATACGAATACCTTCCTACTCAGTATTAACCGTTTAGTTGATACGAGTGTTTCGATGCTATCGGTTTGATTATCATCGTATTTTCATCTATATTTCATCTATAGTTATTTATTTATTATACATTTTTGAAGAATTTCAGTACCTATAGTAAGTTATTCTTGATGACTGTGATCTATGTGTCTATAGTGAGTATAGTCTATACTTTATGATTATGTTTCACGAAAATTTCAATTATTTTTGATTATATTAGATTTATTTATGTACTATAGTCTTTCTTAAAATGTTAGCTATTTATTTATAAATATAGATGCATCAATTATAAAGAGAAAATGTCAAAATGAAAACAATCAGAAGTCTAAAGAATCTACTACATTTATAGTATATTATATAAGAGATCAACACAAAATGGAGAAAATTCAGTTCAATGATGTAATAAATTAGGCTACATAATAATATGTTAGGTATGAGTACCTACTATAATTATTTTGTATGAGATAAATATTATAATATAAATAATATTAGTAAATTATAGTTTATTACTATAATTACAATGATGTATATAGATAGTGTATATATACTGTAGAATATAATATAAGCATATATTACCTATATAGTGCATGACAACGTATTTGTCATGACAAACACAATTCCAGTATGGGGTGGTTCGGTGGTTGAGGGTAAATATGCTGATAAGCATTGTTATGGGACAGCTGCTAAACCTTATACCTAATATAATATGAAGTAGGTATTAAGTTTTGTATCCCGTAACCTGTGTGTGTGTCTACATGATATAATACCTATGAGTGCAGTTTAGTTTAATGCTCGAATATTGTACAATGTACATAATATAATATCAACACTAATGTATTAGTAAGTACCTACTGTTATTGAACTTTTGATGGGTCATGTGAATTGTGTACCTTACATTTTTTTTAAAAAAAACTACAATAGGTGTTTTATGTTTTGAAAGTTTTGATTTGAGCACTTTAATATTGTATCTATAATTATTTACTTTTAGGTAGGGAAGTTAGGATGAGTATTATGGGCTAACCACAGTGTACTCGCTGTTAGGATATTTGTCAGAGAGGTGCATAACATACGGTGTTTTTAAATATTTTTTAATCACAAATTCCATAATAATATAGCTTAGGTTAAGTCATAATATATTACAATTAAATAGGTACCTATATAGGAATGATATATAATATCTATTAATTTTTTTAATAGATTTTTTACATTACATATGATTGTTACTATATATATACCTCTTACCTATATATATATATATATATATAAACATTAAACACTATTAATTTTGATTGTATATAAAACATTATGAATAGGTAGGTAAGTGATAATACTATAATATTATATATTAATATAACCTTTAAGTTAAACTTTTGTCCAATTATATGTAAGTAAGTATAACTAATTATAGATTTTAAGATTTATTACAGTCAATTAATTTTAAAAAAAGTTGACGTTAATTACTTTATAAAAAATAATAAAACAGGAACTAACTATTTTTTTTTATTTTTTAGGTTTGAATGAAAAAATCACAGATAGATTGTTAGATTTGAGCCTTTTTTTATGCAGTGGTAGAGAAAGAAGAGGGTGCTGCTAAAGCATCACCAAGAAACAAACACATATTTTACGATGTTTAAAATTGGGAGGATACGTATGAGAAAATGTATGACATCGGTCCAGTACATGCTTTGGTCAATAATGCTGGTGTAGCTGTTAAAGAATAATTTTTCGACGTCATCAAAAATTGTTGGAATAAGTAAGTATTATCTTAATTTTCTCTCGTATAGATATTATAATATTAGTATTAGCAACGATATTGTTAGAAGTGAATGTTTGTATTATACTATTATAGATATATCATAAAATAAAGATTATTAATCGTTCCACAACTTAAAAATAACAGGTAAAACTTACAAAAACACGAACCAAAATTTGTAAAAATTTAACTTTTAACTTTTATGTATTTTTTTTAACATCTCGAATTAAAAAAGTATTAATATAACTTATGGTAAAAACAAAAAATCCATTTTTATGACATTATGACAATTGATATGCCAAACTCTTAAAAATATTATTTTATAAAAAATTTTCAAAAAAAAATACATAAAAATGATATTTAATCATTTTGTGTTTGTTGCCAATGGGAGAAGCCAAAGAGTGAAAACAAATAATGTGTCATCCTCTTAATTTCTAAAATTATCACACTTCTTATTACCTACCTATAAGAATATTAATATGATTTATGATTTACAAGCCTATGATAGTATAGTGTTATTTTAAATAAATTTATATTCAATTATCGATTGTTTATTTAATAATTCAAAAACATGTATAGATTAAAAAATATAATCTATAAATCTTATTTTCTAAATAATATATTTTGTCGATTAGACATGCATAAAGCAATTTTCTAATATAATTGTTTATGGAGAAACGTTTATCTAGAAAGCGAAGTCCAATTAATTTTAATCGAAATGTTTATCATAAATATACTGTTCAAATAATGATTAAATATTTATTTAATACCTAGTTAATCAGATTTTTGATAATAACTAGTCCACTGTTAAATTTAAATTGTTTAACGTAAATAAAATAAAATAAATGTAGTTAACGTAGTAGTACTTGACGTAGTTTCGAGCGTGGAGCCACTCAACAAATAGTAATAAATATACAAAACATATATATATATATAATGAAAATACTGGGAATGCTGCTTAAAAGAATTATCGCTATCTTTCGTTTTTCGATTAACCTCTGACATTTGTTTAGAATTGTGTTTATTGTTTTAGTCTATTGTATTTTCGTCCAAAACTACCAGGATCTCATACAACGCTACTACATTCATCGTTTCTGTAATCCACACATAATATTTTCTGACGACTAGGATTAATAAAAACCAATAGAACTATTATGACTGTGCTGCAATATTATATTTACATACATGCATTTAAAATAAGTTTTTTTGTGTATTACCACAATAATCTCGAACAAGGCAACAAATATCGCTCCCTGTCAATTACAATGTACCTATTTACTATTATTTTTTGACCCAAACTACACTGTTTGACGTCTTTCACATACGACGCCCACGAAAACTATTTATGAGTAAATAATAAGAAGCGAATGCAAGTTCCTATACGAAAGTAGCAGGTACAAAAAATACATAGTATGTTAGTTCCTACACAATAGAAAAAGGTACATAATATGTAAGTTCCTACATGGTAAAAACCAGGTACGTATGTCAGTAGCAGTGAGTGAATACAATTTATGGGGAGACTTAACTTTTATTTAACTATTAGCTGTTTGTATACCTACATTTTTATTTAAAATATTAGTATTTTATTCAATGCGGTAACTGATTAAATTAGCTTAAATAATTTCGAATATAGTTTGTTATATTTTTGATAGATAATTTATTCAACTTCGTTACAAGTTATTAATTTAAACATTTTGAACTACTAAAAAAATACAGTTAAATTGTATCATTTCTTATACTATACAATATATATTATTAGGTTTAAAATGTTTAAATATATTTATTTATAAAAATTAAATTCAAACTTTAATTAATTAATATTTACTTTATACATATAATTAAAACTGATAAAAATAACAAGTATAAAAATTGTATAACAATAAAAATATTTAAAATAATTTCAGCCATATATTTTTTTTTTTAAACAAGTTCAAACCTTCGTTCTTTTTTTTCTGCACGCCGATTGTGCGAATATACGTCATATACTATTAAAATAACGCACCGGTGGCAAATTCTACTGATGAGACTCACCTTAGATCATATACTATGGATGGAGCCACGGCATATTTTTTTGTTGCCTATATTGCGACTAGTCTCTTGATGAGGCGCTCAATCTACGCATGCGCAATGCAACTCCTCGCATTTATCCATAGGTTACAATGGATACTATGGATAAATATGCGAGGAGTTGCATTGTGCATGCGTAGATTGAGCGTATCATAAAGAGACTAGCCGCCATATCGGCAACATTTTTTTGTATTGATATAATACGCCGTGGCTCCATCCATAGTATATGATCTAAGAGTCTCACGGACTCCATACAAAAACCATTATCGCTGTGATCCCACCTCCGAACTTTTATATGCCATCTATAATACTAGATTGGAAACTATTGATCAACCGTCTCCTTCGTATTATGACCTCATAGTCCGTCGTTAATAATTATCGCCATTTCCAAGGATGGTGTACCTAGTGCTATTTTCCTAGATTCTTAGAACGTATGCGTATTACGTATGCACATACCACGAAGATAATATTTATACACACATACATATATATATAGTAAACATAGTTGACAAAAGTGGTATTATATTTACATATATTACACAAATACATATGAGAAAATACTTTTTTTTTAAATAAAAAATTTGTTTTATTGCTATATTATAATTATTGGGGAGATGTCGTCTCAAAGTCTCCCCTGACGCACCACCCCTGACGTATGTTAATTCCTACTCGGAGCGGCGGAAAAGATACATAATATGTAATTAAAAATTTTCAAAAATAAGTATATGGTAATTAAAAAATATGATAAAAATCACATAGTGCAGCATTTTATATTTTATGAGGTTTATTTCTACAACTTAAATATTTAACATAATCGTATTGATTAATTTTATTTGTTGTATAATCTGAAAATTTTTCATTCATGAAATCTTTTTTTTCGGCGTATTTTTTACTGATTTTTGGTTTTGTGTTACTAATTGTGGTTTTTATTTTAATATACGTATTTACTTGAAAAAGTTTGAGAATTTCAATAAAAGTTATAAATTATAATACATAAAGGGTTAGTATGCATGGGCGTTCTCACGGGGGGGATATTGGGAATAGATCCCCCCCAAGGTTCTTTATTTTCTTACATATTAGTGATACACGTTTTGTCTATTTTTGGTAACCCTTACGGTTTATCATGTAACAATTTTTTTCATCCCTCTCCATTGAAAAATCCTGAGAACGCCTCTGTTAGTAAGTTAGTATATAAAGTTTATTTTATTTTATTGATAGCGCCTGTTGAGGCTGTGACACTTCAATGCATTTTGGTACAGAATGGTCAATATGTCTCATTTACATATATATCATAATTATCTAGTATAAATATTATGTGTATGTTATTTTATGTATCTTCATTATGTTCTATCTTGTAAAATCAGATTTGCGTATTGCGTCAATATAGTTATATTATTGCATCACATATTAAAACATACCTTATCTTTTTTTTGAAAGGTCTAAATTAAATCAAGAGAAGTGTAATATAATTACGACTTATATAATATATAGTATATATAATTGTATAAATTTATTTACTATAACATATACAGCCACCTAAGCATAATTAATAGGTATAGGTGTATCTCTGGAATATATAAGGGTATTTACTTATCTACATGTACGATGTATACTTAATAGATTATGATAGCATCTCAGTTCTATGCTGAATAATATAGGTAGTAAACGCATAAACGGTTACTTTTAATTACACATATTATGGAAATGTAACTATGTAAGTACAGTACCTATTATAGTATTACCATAAATTTTTTGTATAATATTACAAGATTTTCGTCATAACATTTTTATAAAAATGTAGGTATTAATATAATGACGACATGACGTTATAGATATATAATATTATATCTAATTAATATATTGAGATTGGTTTGGTCAATAAATATTAGGTACTGTAACGTTTTTATAACATGATATATTGAATTATAATAATAATTTTTTATTATTAGTAATTATTTATACAATATTATAATAACGTAATTATAGGATATTATTATATAAAGATGATTGTAATAGAGTAGGTATTTACCTTAAATTCATTAATAGGATTTAAACCATCTGTAGAATGCATAACTGGATTATGGACTACGTAGACGATGAACGAATGACGCACTTGGTAAAATGTGTTGTTTGAATGACAGAAACTGTCAGACATAAAGTTGCTACTACTACCGAACAACTTGACTGCCAGAAATTTGTGATTTTTACTATACTATATACTCAGTGTCGGATCTAGGACATTTGACACCCCGAGGCTAATAAAAATTTTCTTTTCATATATTTACATATAAATATTGTTTTTTAAAACAAACAAATAATAAATATCGGGTTTGTATTATTTTAGTTTTGAAAGTTTTATTCAAACATAATAAGAATTAGCATTTTCCACCACCAACGTAATTTTCTTTTATTTTGATTTAATCAAACAGATTGGTTGGGAAAATTAACTTTCATAACTGTATATTGACGCGAATACCAAGTGTAGGTAGGTATATAAAGAATTTTAAGTATAGGTAATAATAATATTCTTTAATACGGAAAAATATTTCCATTACAAATATATTTTATAATATGACAGTAGGTACTTTCTCTTATATTCTAAATTAAATTTTAATTTTAAGTGAACAAGTTTAATTAATTAAGAATTTAGCATAAACTAATATAGGTAATAAGAATAATGATTAAATTGCAAAAAAAAAAAATAATAATAATAAAGTAAATAAATAATGGACAACAAATTATAGTAAAATAGTATTAATAGCTATTATTTATCCAAATGAAATACCTATACAATTTTTTTTTGTATATATAATAATATATACAATCTGTACAGGCGCAATTAGGTGGGAACTTGGGGGGGGGTCTTAGCCCCCCTCTCAAATATTTGGCTAATCCCCTCAAATATTATTATTATATCAGAAATTATTAATGTTTCACATTCCATAAGCAAAATATACACGCATTGCATTTGTTCTAGTCCCAAAAAATTGACCCTAGTTGCGTCTATGTCTACAATTGGTGCACAATAAGCATATAAAATATAAAAAATATCTATAAAATAGTCAGTTGGATAAAAAAAAAATGTCTAATGTAAGCTTCAAAGCGATTTTTGGAATTAATTGTATATTACATTTAAAAATTTATAATTTTAAATTAATATTATATATTATAGCGTCAGGTAACTCAGGTACCTAAGTAAAGATATAATATGATATGGACATAATATGGTATATAAAAATATCTTTTTATAAAACAACAAAATACAAGATTATTTTCAATATTATATTACTAATATTTATAGTTTATATTATAATAATAAATGAGTTATTATGAATACAGAATAATTCAATGATGTGTGTAAATATAAAATCAATTAGGTATTATTCGATGAACTGTCCCTAAGTGTATCATTCGGATTTGATAATAATAATTTTTGATATAAATTATGCAAAGTATAATACCTATATATCTTACAAAATGATTTGATATTTAGAAGCTAACTGAATTTATGAAAACAAAATAATTTTCAAATTGTTGCGATTCTTACGAATTTTATATTAAAAAATTATTACTTGACAATAGTCAACACGTTGACTTAAAATTATTTTTATCAAAAGTATATAAATATTTTATTATACCTATTTGTATAAAATAACGGTTAACTGATTTGTTAAAGAAATTTAAGTTATATAGGTAAAAAAAAAGAATAAAAGTGCATGCGCTAATATACATGGATACAAGGACATATTATTTATTAATACGTTATTTATATTTTGTATTACGTAATTTATATTACACAAGAATAAAAAAATATAACATAGAAGTTATTTTTTTATGTTACATGCTATTTTAAAACAATCAACTCTTATTCAATTTTTTTGACAAAGGATATATTACGACATGAACACCCGTTTTATAGGTGTTGGAATAGATATGTAGTGATAATATGGTAAAATTAACTTAGTATAACAAAATATAAATTATTTTTTGCTTTTAATGTTATTTTGTTTGAATAACTTGAAAAATATATAAATTAATTTTGAATATCTACTTTATTAAATTTTTTGAACATGGGAAGTGATTTAGATTATTGAAATTTATGCACGGTGTTCTAAATTTTAAGGATTCGGTGGTCTGGGAAACATCGGCTTAACATCATTTCGCTTTGTGGGAAACACAATTCCAGTCGGTTTAGGATGTTTTTCTTTATATTTTTTATCCCATTCCGCTTGACATTTGTCCAACCTAGCTTGAAGGTCTTGTAATGATGATTGCGAATCTTGCGAGTTGGATGGTTTATCATTGGAGCTTGATGACATGCTGGTTGTCTAAAACAAATTGATGAAATCATAACAATTATTGTTATTATTATAAAATATATTATATTTATTATTTTCGACTTGAGCACATTATGCGACAATCAGAAGATGAGTTACGATCGGACGATTTTAAAAGGGCCGATGGACGTAAGTATACAAACCGTATAAAATATAGTTTTAATCAGAATTAAAATAAATTCAGATATAATTAATAATAATTTTCCATAAAAATCCACTCCCGTTAGATATATTATTATTTGGGCTTAGTAGTAATAGGAACAAAAAAAATGTAATATATACACGAAAAAATTGTATAATGTACATGAAAAAATTAAATATGCAAACATTTATTCAAAGTCAATTATTTTAAAACATATAATATCATTATTAATATTCACAAAAAATTATATTATGTAGGTATGGAAAATGAAATATGGTGCGTATAACGGTTGGAATGTTGACATTTTATTGAATTGAAAAAATAGTTAAGGAATATATATATTGTCATTATTTGTAAAATTAAATATGCATTATATATGTATAAAAATTAAGAATTATGCACTTTTTATCCTTAAAATTGAAAAAATATTCAAAATATGAATTTTTAATTTTTAGTTTTTAAACTTAACAATGTATAGGTAGCTTGAATTTTCTAGCTTGGTACGCTGTAAATCAACAGCATACAGAATAATACGCAAATATTATAACTTCCAAGCCTTATTTTTATTATTATAATAAATTAATAGTATACCTATGCGGACTTACAGATTGATTGAAACTAGCGTTGACGAAACGTTCACGGAAGGAAGTTGCTGATCGACACTGCAGAAACTCGATTCTGTTAAAACGTTCTCACTAAAATCGTATAGTGTGTAGTATATTTCATATAAATATTTAAATGCTGTACCGAGAAAACTCCAATTTAGCTATTTAAAAAATAATAATAATAATAATTTTGAATAATAAATACTATTATTATTCCAAACAGACGTTTTTATCTGACGGGTACCTAACACAATATAAGATCTATGTGATGTTATATGAATTACTGAATCATACGACTACATTAAGGTTAATATTAAATACAACTTAAATGTCAATAATAGGTCAGAAATCCACAATCAAAAAAGTCCTCCTCTTCAGAATTGAGCAGACGTGGTCAGCGATTTACTTGTATTTGTAGATAACAATATTATGCATGCATTAAAACCATTATAAATCGAAATAATTTTTCTGATTGCATGAAAATTGGATTTTGATAATAATTGATTCCCTATAATGTTATAGCCATAAAATGGTAATTCTATGATAAATTTGTACTAATATAACCATATAAATATGTACAGATCGATCATAGCCATACGATTGTGAGTCATTAAATATTAAATAAATGTATAGGCTCTGTTTGAATATAATATATGTACAATAGTACCTAAGTGAGACTAATATTTAGATTGTTTATTTCTTATCTTATATTTAGGTTTTTACTAAACCTATACAAAATACACAATTCATTTTTTGTAATTTTAATTAACGTTATTGGACGATCTGTTTCAGGTAGTGACGTATTTGGGAGGAGGAGGCTATCGCTTTGATTGACCCTGGCCCCATTTTTATGGGGGCAGCGTCAGATTTTTACATCACCCATCTTTTGTTAATCAAAGTGCAAAATAACATAAATTGGTTTATATTTCTTTCTCTTTTATTCTAAAAAAGATAGGTAACAATAACGAGTGGTCACAGAAAAATAATCTCCGAGGCGATCGTTATGTGGATAAAGTAAATTTACTTCAACGGTTTTCTTAAGTTTTTACTATAGCTATAACATATTTTTTTTTTATAGGCATTTTAAATTAAAATTTGCACAAAAATCGTTGTTTAAACTAAGAACAACAACGTTAGGTAGTTATTTTGTATAATTTATACAAAGAACAACCAAACGAATTATTAAACTATTCATACATATTATCTAGGTATATGCAAATCACACCAGTACACCACTGCAATGCCGTCTTCAACGGATATATAAAACTATAAAAGAATATAATAATTATAATTTATAGATACATAATAAAGAAAGTAATTTTTAGTTATACCTTGTGGAAATTGAATAACCTTATTCACTATGTGACTTAAGTTATTAAGATATAGCTACATCATAAGTGTTTATATATTATATGTATTAAAATGATTACACGGGAAAGTACTTCGTAAGAAGAAATAATACAATATTTTTTTATTTTAATACATTTTTCCCTTTCAGTGCTCACTGATTAACTGTAGCCCGCAAACGATATTTTGTATAAAAATAGATAGTTAAATATTTTTTTGTCATTAGAATTTAATTTAGACGACTATAATTTATAACCTGATGATCCAACTCGTATAAGCTCAACTCTTGATTATTATAGATGGTTTCCGAATTGTCGACTTGACATCTTACCTCTATATGTGTGACATTATTAGAGGAAGTGCAACGTAGATTTCTTCTTTATACTTTTTATATCAGCCAGACAGACATTTTTCCACCGTATTTTGAAAGTCCTGTAATAATTACACGTATAACGATTTTGTGAGAAATATGACTGATTATTATATCGTTATGGCATGATGTTCGTCTAAATCTAAAACAATGGGATGAAATCATAAAAATTATATTTATATATATTAAACTTGAACATAACATTGAGATAAAATATTATTTTTTAAAATAACTTTATAGCAGATATCTGGTTTAAAAAAGCAGTATTGGTAGCAACGTTATAGATAATTTCGTTAAAATAATATTATTACCGTGTAATGGGTACCTATCACCACTTCAGATAAGTAATAATTTCTATAAAACGCTCATACCTACTGTTTCAATTTGTTCAGAGTATTGTAAATTAGTAAATAAATAATAATGATATTATAATATTTAATTTTAACTCGATCAATTCAAATTATACAATGGTTTAAATAATATGTTTATTATTGCACTGTAAATTCAAGAAAAATCGATTAAATATATAGTGTTTTAATTTTTAATCGATATTTTTCTTAAAATACACAAAAAGTTTTCTATGAATAGATATCTTGGATTGGTGTTATTTTTAATGTTAATTAAAATTAAAAGTTTTTTTGGACATTCAAATTAATTTCATATACCTAGTATTTCTATTTGCGTTGCTTCGTAGTAATCGTAGGTATGATTACGACAGCTAAAAGAAAATATGAGAGAAATATATGTAAACTATTTATTTTATTTTATTTATTTATTTATTTTTTTTTTTTTGTTAAAATAATAATGGTTACGTAGTTACAAGGCATAATGACGTGATAAATGCCAGGCATCTAATGACACTACTTCATATTTATATATTAATATATTTAGCTATAATAGTATACATTACATTTAATCAGATTACATTAATGCATATTTAAATAGCTAAATGAAATTTAGTTAAACAAATTAATTGCCCGCTATGAAGCAAATAATTGATGCATGACGTTATTTTAACTAATGATAATTACAACAAAAATTCTCGAACTAATAGTTGGATATTGATAAATGACATTTTAGATTAATTGGTCTATGGTAATTTAATTTGTCACGGACAACGACGTTCAGAATCAGTTAGTATTTAATAAGACAAAATAATCACTGTGTCGTATTTTTAACTAATAAAACGTGGTGACAGACACAAAAAAAAATAAAAAAAAAAACACACATCATTGTAAAATCAATACATTCATCACTCCATTCAGAATCTAAAATAATATACTATAAAACACAGGTATAACTTAAAATATTATACGAACATCTGTTTTAGAATATCAACATTTTATATAATATCGCGTTGTCATTTATACAATTATACGTATACCTAATATTATATCCTGTTAGTTATCAAATTGTTGCCTAGACTAATAGAACTAAGTCTAAGAACTAAGAAAGAAGATTCATAAAATGTATACCAAAATATGAAATAATATTTAATAGAAAAATGAATAACTAATAACATAAGTACCTACATTGGAAATAAGCCCTAATATTAAGTATTTATATAAAAATATAGTTTTGTATTAAAACTGTGGCGGATTGGATAAAAGGAGATCGGGAAAATTGGCCGGTATAGACGTGTTATAACTCTGGGCCGATGTACTTGGATTAAAAGTATTAAATTATAAATAAGAAAATCCTTAAAACAAAAAAAGGTTTTTTTAATAGAATACATATATTTTGTGGGTCTGTCACGCGTTAACTTTCCGGGCAGACATTTTTAGGTAGAGCGTTTAGGCACACCTTACCCTTTGTATATGAAAAATGCAATATAATTGCACTCTGGTAATTGGTGCCTACGATTAAGCTCATCTTACCTTGTACCTGCCACACCACAATTACACTCGAATTTATATTAGTGTACCTACCTATAGTAAAATATTTCCCATCTATCAAGTTTTTATTGGGTACAATATTTGAAAATATAGTCAAACTTGGTTAACAGTTAAAGTTAAACAAGTTTGACAGTATTAATAGTTAACCAAGTACAGTTTAATTAACCAAGTTCGACTATATTTTTAAATATATTATTTAAAAATTGGTAGAATTATATAATACCTATACAATATTTCATGGAGCGCAATCATGATGTATTTTATACAATCAAGTATGTAAGACGGACCCAATCATGTTTCATTGGTTTACTTAGCGCAGTTTTTTAGCTTTGCGGTCCTTCTTCTTGAGTTGACCCTAAAAAACTGGAAATATACATAGTAAGTCAATTTTTGTAAAGACAACTCTCTCTAAAAAAAAAAGGAGACTTTGGGTGATTATACGCAACAATGTAACAATATATGTATACTTGAATGACGCAAACTGCGTAGTAAAAAAAAAGACAATAATTAATTAATTAATTATGGAATTAAATACATTTCTAGATTTACGACTTTAAACAGCCTAAAATATAAAATTATCAATTATCATTTTTTTATTCGATTATTATAAAAAACATATTTGCGTATTAATTCATTATACAATACAAATAGTTTATACTTATATACAAAATTCAAGTACCTATGAACAGACTGATCCTTAATTTACAAAATGTCAATTAATATTATATTGTAAAAACAATCAATAATTTAATTAATTTACTGTGAGAAATGGTTGATGACATTGGTTAACTATTGACCACAAGTCATATTATAAAATATATCTTTATAAATAGGTAAAGTCTGAAACACTGGGCCCGGCGCCCGGTGCCAATGCGATTTTGTACACAAAAATACGCTCTACGGGAATAGGGATCCTGTACTGTAGAATCAACCAAATTTAATAATTTTTTTTTTAACTAATAGAGGGTAATATTCTACAGGCCGCATCGATCTCCGTTTTTCAATATTTTTATCTGAAACTTTATAATCTGTCTTCAAAAATAATACAATTTTAA
>VUJU01000812.1:20768-41787 GCA_009835225.1 Aphis craccivora
ATGCGGCCTGTAGGAAGTCTTCTTCTTTCAAATAAAAATATATTTACCAAAATCTGACAATTCTACAAGGCCTGAGAATTATTCCCGTGAAGTCATTTTTTTCGATAAAATACACCCTATCAACCCCCCTTAAATAGGTATCGGGTAGTAAATTAGTGGAAAAGTATTATAACTAAGGTGGTAACTCAAATGCAAAATTTAATTTTCTAATTTTGTAGAATTGCGGAAAATTTAAAAATCTGGCACCGGGCCCCTTAAGGTGATTGCAAACGGACAGTTTTTAAGGAGTTCAATATAGGCAATAATATAAGAACATGTGTGCGATCCGTACTGGTGTGTGCGTAGTAAATGATCATTAATGTTAGTGAGTAGTGAGTAGGTAGTAACACTGCCAGCCAGAAGGGGAAACAGTGCGGGCGGAGGTTCTAAGAACTTATTATTTTATAATGGGCGATAATAACATCCGTTGTTATCGCGAGGTTGTTGTAAAACGGTTGCAAATAATAATAAAGAATATTATAACAAAATTAAATAGAATTATACATATACACAAAATAATCAAACCTTTTGATTAAAATTTTCCTAATTGAAACTATAAAATAAAATAAAAAGTATAATTCATGATATAATAATAAATGATACTATAAAGATGTAATTTATTTAATAATATACCTAAATATTTAATACTTTTAGGTATATTCAAATATATTATATTTAATAAATTATAAATATAAATATTATATTATAATAATTGTAATATTTATTGAATAAATTATTGTCAATCAAATTTATTACATTTTAAGTAGGTATGTTTAATTGAGGGTTAATTATTTCTGGCAATAATGGAAATATGGAATGTATGTGATTCGACTGCTTCTGAGTTCTGGCAAGCGTTCACAATCGTTGACTCCTAAAACCGCAAACTTGAGATAAAATACAGAACAAAACCGCACTTATTTAATATAAAATTATATTAAAACCGCACAATTTTTAAATTAATTGTACCTACCTATCTAAAAACCGCACATTTCTGATTTCGTCCCCAAAAAGGTCGATAAACAAAAAACGTATTCTTTATAATGTATAGGTAAGCTTTTGTATACTTTATTATTTATAATTTATTCAAACTAACAAAAATGTATACACAATTTTTCAAATTTTTAAAAAAAATGTACTTTAAATCCACTCTAAATTTTTTGTTTTTAAAATTATACCTAATTAATACCTTATGCCCCCTTAATTATTACTCTAGATAATTTTAAAATCTATCATACCTACCTGATTAAAAATCTTTGAATAAAAATGCAAAAAATCACGGAAGTCATAACCACTATATCAATATGATAAGTGTACACAAGACTACAACAATTAATAACGAATGGTGACTAGTCTTAAAAGGTGCTATCATGATTATTGCAGTATATCTTATAATCTTATCTTATCCGTTAGTTGGCAATAAAAAAAAAGTGTGTGGTTTTAACCACTATAAGTTTGGGGTATTTAGTTATTCAATGAACGATAAATGTACGATTTTTGTCTATCGACATTTTTCAGGTCGAAAACAAAAGTTAGCGATTTTCGGATGCAACCTTCACAGCAACAGTAGCGTAACCCGGGCAAAAAAAAAACAGTTTTTTAACAATAACAAGACATAGTTCTAAACTCTTTAAAAATAAACCAATACGTATATTATCACGGCACTTAAATAAAACTTCTCATCACAAGCGACCCAAGCCATATTCATGCTTATGCTTATGACTTATGAGTTACAAATATTTTCATTGTCATTATAGTATTATACTTTAACTGTATACGTGTGGTACTAGGTACCTATAATGTATATTGTGATTTGTTAAATACAATTATAACAATTATAATTATTATTATTTTGATTAATTGTAAGTTATTTTTTAATTTATAGTTTAAAATCATTAGTAATCACGGATTTCTATATACGTATATGGTAGATACAGTATAGAAGTCTGTAAATGGTAAAACAAAATACAATCAATTTAAATATTCCTACTTAATAATATCGAGTTATAATACATATCTACTACGGGCACTATAGATTCTTTTTATTTTAGATTATCAAAATTTTACTCACCTTTTGACCTTTATAATTTCATGAATATTGTAACCAAATGTTACACAACATTTACACGCTAGCAATTACCAAGAACAAAAGTGAGTAAAATGTTGATAACGGATTTATAAAATATGTAGTCATAAGAAAACCACAGTGACCTTTATAATAATATTAAATTGTTGCTCAGAATCTCTTTAAATCAGTGGTTCTCAATCAATGTTCCACAGTATAGTTACTAGTTAGCATAGGCGCAACTAGGGAGGGGGATTTGGGGCCATGCCCTCCCAAAAAAAACTACTCGTAGCCCCACAAAAAAAAAAAAATATTTTACCTTTGGTTTAGTTTTGAGGTAGGGCTATAAACAAGAATAGCCCCCCAAAGATTTAGTGTTAGTTGCGCCACGTATATAGTTAGCCGCTACCGTGAAAACATATGCATATAGCCAGTGTCGGATATAGGGTGGATGAGTGAGTATCCACAGGCGCCAGTGGCGTATCCAGGGGGGGGCTAAAAAGGGCTACAGCCCCCATTGGCTGTATTTTTTATATTTCTTGTTATTAATTGTATGATAGAATGTTTGAGTTAAAAAAGTATTATTAACATTTTTTAGTTGTTTTTGATTTTCAATAACTTTAGTTAAAAGTGTTTAGCCCTCCCCATTAAATAAACTGGGATAGGCCTCTGACATAAAATATAATATGATACAATTTGTACAAACATAAAATATTATTTCCAAACTTCCATCAGGAAAAAAAAATCTAGGCGTTAATTATTAAAAAATATTATTTATTGTTTATCTTTTAACTATCCGGCGATGACGTCTTTTATGTAATTGCTTAGTCTTTAATTACTCTTTATCGGTTTATTAGTTTTCGGAGAAAACCCAATCCGACGGACGACGACCCGACGATGATAAAATGTATATTACGAGTATAATATTATTAATGCTGTATAATATTATTAATATTACAACATTATAAATATACGAATATACCTATGATAGTATTTTTTGAACCGTTCATTTTTTGTTCCTATCGTAGGTATAGTCGATTTTATTTAAACATTACGATTTTGTTACGTAACATTAATTTTACAATGAAAAGAAAACTGTTAATTAATTCGTTTAAAAAGCTTAGTGGAGCCTAAAATAGAAAAAATAAACTAGTGATTGAAAATTAAAGGAGTTTAACGTTAACCACGATTAAATGAATTGAAAGAATTTGCAAGATTTATCCCATACACATCTCATTCTTTAAATTTAATTGGTGTCGGTGACATCATGAAAACAATGCAATTTTTAATTTACATAATAGTATTATGTTCTATACGACTATACCTACTATATTATATAACGAAGACAATGATGTCAGTAAAAATATTTGTAGTATAAAATACACTTTTTGATTTGTACCTATTTAAGAGGACGTCTTACCTGCATAATAATATGTAGTCTTCTCCGGTCTTACACACACGCGTACGACATACATGGCAAATTTTCGTTTGCCAGATTCAACGGTGTGCTGTTAGTTTTGACTTAGAGTTAATAGTAAATTTACCTGTTTTAAAACTTAAAAGGTCCTAGTGGCCCCGCGTAGTCTCTTATTGATATTATTATTTTTATTAAATAAACTTAATGAATCATTAATGTATTAACTAATGTAGGTAGTAAATATGAATTGCTATTCATCGTGTATGATTATACAACTAAAAACTGTATTGAGTATATTCAATTTTATTCAAGATATACTTATATATTACTAATATAAGTAATAGCTAATTTTAAAATAAAAAATATTTTTTATACTACAATAATAGGTAGTGTTGTATTAAAAAAAAATACAATAAAGATTTATCGCCAAACAAAAACAGTTGCACACAATATTAAAAAAAAAAAAATGTCCTATAAAATATGTTTAAAAATATATATTATGTACCTACTTAAATACATATAAAACTTAATCATAAACTGAATTACTGAATTCTCCATTCTCGAAAAGAATAGTCTCCTAAATTATAATTAAAATAATAAAATGTATAATAGTATAGTAGGTATAGTCAAGGGCGTATTTGAGTTGAGACCATGAGGGGGGAGGGCGAAATTAATTTTTCTCCTATGCAAACTAAAAATTAATATACAGTCGACATTACGATTTACGATCTTTATCAAACGGACAATTAAAATACGAGCTATGGGGGGGAGGGGTGAATGCCCCCTTCGCCCCCCCCTCAAATACGCCCTTGGGTATAGTACATTAGTACAACAGAAACTAATTTTATTTGTAATGGGTCACTCTACTATCAAAACACGTTACAGCGCACTATCGAAACTGGTTAACGAAAATTTGCCACGTCGTCGTAAAGGCCGGCGGAGACGACACGTGCGCGTACGAAGCGACATTTTGTTTCACGTCGACGCCCGGCACATAGCTCCGTCTTTAGGGCGCTGCATTTTCAATTTAGCCCTGTCCGTCAAATGTCCCGCGCACGTTACATTGTTAAAAATAGAAATTTCCCAATGATTAAAGAGATTTCCGTTATTAACAACATCAATCGTTTAGAGCGGTCTAGGTAAAATAATATTACGAACACTTGCTGTATAATTAGCCGTTGACGAACGGTCGCGGATAAAGTTTAAATAGATAGTATATTAAATTAAATATTCGTATACCAGTGCATTCGACGAAACGGATAAATATGTGTTGTTAAAAAACGTCGCATCGAGGATAATGAGAATGATTCAAGTGTTGTAATAAATTCGGCGAGAAACCCAAAAAAGATTACACGTAAGTACGATAAAAATTATTATATTTTATTACCTCTCGTTGCGCGTGGTTGTGCGTATAGTGAAAAACATTCTAAAGGCGGGTTTCCACTACATACGTGTACGTGTATGGGCATAGAAAATTATTTTCTGTGATTGCGTTGGTGTACATGGTCTGCTTTTGGTGTACCAAAAAGTTTATACGTTCCAACCAATCACAGAAAAGTATTTTTTTGCACGTACACGTACACGTATGTAGTGGAAAACCGCCTTTAATGGTTTTCAACGGTTCCGGGTAAATTAAAACGACGGTTAATGTGGTACTTTGGTTTGTGGTTACAATTTACAACAAAGCTGAATCTTTAATTTACCTGTTTGTAATGAAATTGTCAAAATTCCGTTGTCTAATAATGATACTATTCGAAAGAGAATAGTACCTAAATGATATGTATTTCAATGAGTATAGAACAATAAATGTAAATAAGTGTTCTAGATAGAAATTTCGCTAGAAAATCGAAAATTAATAGAAATTAATCGGTTTATTCGTGACAATAAAATATCTAATCAATTTTTTTCTGTAAAAGATAATTAAAACACATAAAAAGCCAAGATATATTTAAGTCCTTAAATTCAAACATTCAAAATACAAAAATCTTGGAAAACGTGCATAGGTATTTGTCTAAAGTTTAGATAGTCTGTATGATTGAAGCAGAGGGGTAAATTCAATAATGTATAGAGAATTATATAAATCCTAAAAATCTATTTCTGTTAGACAATTCTTCTAAGTCCAAGAATATTATATTATATTATCTCAATACATCCAAACACAATCTCATATTTTATCAGTTAATGTTGAAAAATAGAGTATATTAAAAACTAAATATTATGTTTAAATATATTTCTGTATTTAGATCAAACTCAAACAATGATTACGTAAAAATTCTTTTACCATTACTATACTGGCATACTAATACCTATATAAAGTGTCCGACAACTACGGCTAAATAACGTCAATAATCTCATTTAACGATAATATTATGTTATTTATAAATTAAGATAATACAATTTCAGTTATCGCTCGCACCAAACAAACTTCTTTTTGTGTGTCCGTATTAATAAAATAATAATTTATACTAAAAATGGATTGTATTATGTACTCGTGTAGTGAAAAACATTGATAATTAATCGCTTAAGATAAATTTAAATTTTGTTCTCCCAAATACCTAATATAAAAACAATAATAAACACTGCAGGATATTTGAAATTAAAACATACCTAAATAAAAATTGGTAAATTTACACATTTTAAAATCTATAGGTAGTACGAACATTTCACATAATATATTCAACTTATTCGAGTTTTAATAATTATATATATATGTCATAATATAATTTTTTATATCAGGAAAAAATAAAGTAATTAGATATCTTCGAAAATTCAAACCATGGCGATGGCATTTTATTTTTAATATCAACTACTTGTAATAACACAAAAATAAAAAAAATATAAAAATATTATTAAAGTATGTGTATGGGTTTAGCCGGTTTAGATATATAGGTTCTCGGCAAACACAAGGGACACAAGACTTGAATGAATGCCGTATTTATTATGAGTTATTTTAGTTATTTTAAATTATTTTAAATTTTCCTAAATTTGCGCTACCTTCCTCTTGATCGTCGGAGGGCTCTCGAGGTCGTAATTCGAGAATAATCAAGTATACCGTTAGTAAAATATATGTTAATTATTAAATTGTAATAAGTTTAATAAATAAAATATAATACCTGTATGAAACTGTATAATTATATAAATATCGATGCTCATGCACCTTACCTTACTCGTAGCTGTCTGAATGTGCAGTTGACGTAATAAGAAGGATAAATGAAGGTATTATTTTGAACACTCAGATTTAAATAAAATAACACTGATTGATTTCAATTTAAATAAGAAAGGAAACGGCTCAGTTATCACTAGCAGGATCTGATATGTGTGTCTTCCCTGGTGCTCATGCACTCTGGTCAGTTCAAGTGGTACTCGTGCACTGTACCCGACGAAAGGTGCTCATGCCCTTATCGCTATGAAGGGTGCTCATGCACTGTACTGGTCGAAAGGTGGGGAAAACGCAAGTTGGGTTCCGAGATATTTGATCCTTTAAAAAAAACACGAGTTGGGTCCGCGGTAATATTGTCAGTGCCGATCGCACACGCCTTTCACCGGCACTGAATATATTGTATATTATTTTAATAAGACGGTATAACACGATGCAATCAATGATGGACGATGTCCATCTAATAATAATGTAGTATGTACTATAATAATAATTATAAGTTTTATTTTTACAACAGTAAAGTTTAACTTGTTAAATGTTTATACAAACCAAAATACTCGTGCAATTTATGACTTATAAATATTATGACTTGGAAAAAAATTAATAACATTTTTTACTGAGTTAAGTTAATTTTATTTTATATCTTAACTTTAATTTTAATTTATTTTAGTTAATTATTTTCATTAACTAGCCCACCTTTGCATAAAATATACCGGGACCCAACTCATGTACTCCAAAAAATATACTGGGACCCAACTCATGTGCCTCAAAAAATATACCGGGACCCAACTAATGTACTCCATAAAGTATACCGGGACCCAACTCGTGCTATTTTTGAAATCTGGGACCCGACTCGAGTTTGTCCGAAAGGTGCTCATGAACTGATGAGAGGAGACGACTTGGTCAAGCCCGCCAGAGTCGCAGGCAGCCCCATCAAAGGTCTCTGCATTATCAAGAAATTGTCTTTATCCCCAGCGACAGAGACCTAACCTTACCGTACCATCCATTGTCTCTGGCCGCACACGAAATAGCTGATCACATGTGTTGCGCTACACTGTCACAACTGTGTACCTATCCTACGTGGTTACGTGACCAAATAATATAAATCGTTCCTTTCATCAGTTATTTAAAATGTTTATTGGGGTTTATTATGTGTGTGCGACAACTCAGCCGTTATTTATTTTATTGAATAAAAATAAGAAATTTACAATCATGATATGTGAAAGAGAGCATATTATCACATACTAATAGGTATAATATTTTAGTTGACCTTTTTTTTTGTTAACGACGGAATTAATAAAAAGGTACCTGTCCTTAGCATGACAAAGTTGGTTTAAAAAAAGATTCTTGGATTGGTAATTGGATGCAGCTGTATCTACGTATGGGTACTACGTTGGGTCCCAGACACGGCCACACGGGTGAGACCTTTTGGCCTTTTCGACCAAAAACCTACCCTTCCTATTTCGGCCAAAACACTCAAAACATATTCATAAAGTATAGAATACACAATACACATTATATTATGCATATCGTAAATTATTAAAATTATTAAATTTTATCGGTAGTAGTCGAATTTGATTGTGACATGTTGGCAATTATTATCATTTATCATATTATTATACGTATAGGTTTATGAAGTATGTTCATTGTTTAAAGACCAAATTCTTTTAGGAAGTATGATTTTGTTAAATATTAGTTTTAAATAATTACTTATAAATGTACTAATAACCCAGCGCTAACAAATGAAAGGAATTATAATAAATTAATAACATATTATATAAAAATAAATGTTAATATATAGTTATTAGCTACCTATTATATTTTATTTTTAATTGTCTGCTAAATTTTTTTTTCATGTTATACGTGTCAACAAGTCAACATATCTATATATTTAATAATTATTAATTATTGACGAAAATTATATATTATTGTTTATTTATGTATTGTATACATTTTATACAGCTCATATTTTTAATAATTTCCCATAAATATTACGTAAAAAATAAAGAGTAAAAACTTACATTATAATTAAACCTTTTGTTGGCCACGAATTTTTTCGAAAAGGTAAATGAAAAGGAAAATGACCTTTTTTAAATTTATTCGAAAAGCGAATCGGCTGAAAAAAGAAAGATCAAAGGTATATATGTTTTTGGTCATAAACGGCCTTGCCCCCAATCACACACTGAACACTTGCAGGTAGTACCTATAATCAGTTGTTTGAAATTATTGGAAAAATCCGATTTAATCAAATGTTTCTTTACTGCTAATAATAAAAGGAGAATATTAGATATTTTTTTTATTAAATATAGCTAAATTGAGAAAACCTATAGGCTATAGTTAAAACTTGGTTTACAATGAAATTAAAAAATTGAATGAATTTGTAAATGTATCAGTTAATCGCGTTCAAAAATGGAAATTTTACATTACAAGTTCCTTTTTACTGGTTTATGTTTTATAGTTAGAAGTCTGTATCATTGGATAATAATAAATTTTAATGTAGTCACTACACATAGATAGGCCAATTTTCGACATATATTAGGTATTCAAAAATAAATGAGTTCAAATTTACTCCGAATATCGGATTATCTCAAATATATCGCTAGTAGGAATGGCATATAAGTTTCAAATATCCAGTAAAAAATATAATATTATAAAAAAAAACAATTAGTACTATCATTACTTTAATTATAAAATAATTATAATTAAATATTAATTTAACCCAATTGTAATATAATTTACTATACCTACTGAATTTACTAGTAGTTGATATTTTTTTATTTTTGGTCTCCAAGTAGTATAAATAAGAATCGTGCAAGTAGTCAACGGATATGAACTTATTATTTTCCAGCAAAAAGCGATACCTATACCGTTTATCCATCTTAACGAGTAATGACGGTCAGAAATCTGATTAGATGCATGAGAACGTATTAATTAAATTCATCGTAAAGTTTTTTTGAGATTGATCGTCTCATTTTTTTTCAATTCTAAATAATTAATATTTAAAAACTAATAGAATTTTCGTTTTTTTTTTTTAATTAAATTTTAAGGACCAAGAGTAAGATGGCTAATAACACAAACAACTAATTAATACTACACTCTAATTTAATTTCAAACATTTTATTAATATGTGTGGTAAATAAATACAATTGTCAATAGGTACTATAGTAGTTAATACCTACAATCTTGAATCTACACATTATGTATACCTATTTACTATAATATAACAAAATAACAATTAAACATTTTTTGGTTACAGGCACCGGCCACCCGCGACCCACGGGCCGCATGCAGCCCTCGGAACTTTTTGCTGCGGCCCTCGGCCCTCCAAATATATTTCATGATGTTTAAAATTTCAATTTTATAGCTTAGATTGTTATAAATAATATTTATAACAATCTATCAATCATATTTATTTTAATCATGACTATTATATAACAAAAACTTTTAAATTTTCTCTACTAATATTTTTAATCAAAAATAAGTTAATAAAGACAGCCACAATATTAAACACATAATAATATGATTGTTGCTATCTGTAATTAATATATTCGTATATATTGTGTTAAAATTATATTTTTTAATATTTTAATTTTGTATGCGGCAATCCATAAAAAAACTGAAGAGCAAATTATAGCCCGACTAGGTAAAAAGGTTGCCGACCCCTGTAATTTAGTATAATATGATTTATATTGGGTCTCTAGTGTCGCATTCCCTTGGGCTTAGGCCGGCCCATAATCTTATAATTTTCACCGTCCTAAGAAGATAAATTTCCCCAACTCCCCTGACCAGTTTGCCACTGACGACACAAGTCAATATGTTTTCAGATTTCATATCGTTTTATTACTTAACCGTATGTTATGTTCTTCAACCAATAAGTTCTCGTTTTAGCAAAGTAGGTATAGCTGATCATTTATGGAAGGGGGTTTAAATTCAAATCATCTTTAATAGCTAGGCTGTAATTTATTACTGAACATATCAAACGTATTTTTGTAAAATTGTATCACTAAAATATTCATGTTCTGTCTTTACTCTCGGAGGAAAATTCATTAAAATTCCTTATTATGTATTTTATTTTTTTAATTAAAAATGATTTTTATTATTACTTATTTATTTACTAATTGGTATTTTGGTAATACCCCCGCACTGCCCGCTTTGCCTACGCTACTGTCTCGTTAGTATTCAAAATTAATCAAGATTAATATGCCTAATACTGTAAGTAAATAATTACACTAAATAAGCTTTTCATAAAGAAAAATACTAAAATGAGATGAGTTTAATTATTAAGAGTACATCACACCCTCATGTGCTATAGATATTTTAATTTTTAAGTGAGTTACGAGCATTTTAAGTTTTAATATTTTACATACTTAACTAGAACTCACTTAAATATTAAAATATCAATAGAAGCCTACAAGGTGTGTGTTCTATAAAATAGCATTACATTAAAGTTTGATAATAGATGAATTGACTCTACTATTACAGCAAGTACAGCTAACCAGTGCTTGATTTGGAAAAAAAATAGAAGGGGGACTCATCGGATGTTTGATAAACGAGCGTTCCACACAAAATTAACCGTCACATTACCGTGGGGGCAAATAGAAGGGGTACGCTAAAAAAAAATTTAAAAAGAAGGGGGACTCCGTCCCCCCCCCAAATCAAGCACTGCAGCTAACAGCATAAAATTGATTCCGTTGAACGAAAATTTGTCATGTTGTGTACATGTTAGACTAAGACAACATACGTGGGTGTTGTGTTCTCTCATAATAGGTTTTAATTTAGTAAATAATAAAAAAAAAATGTAAGAAAATCAATATCATATAGATTTAACAAGTTCAAATCTATTTTAAGTTTTATATGTATTAAATTGGTACATAATATATATTTTTAAACATATTTTGTAGGACATTTTCTTTTTTTTAGTATTGTATGCAACTGTTTTTGTTTAACGAAAAACCTTTAATGTGATTTTTTAATACAACACTACCTAATATTGTAGTATAAAAAATATTTATTTTGAAATTAGCTATTAGTATTATAAGTGGATCTTGAATAAAATTTAATATACCCTAGGCCTAAATAGATTTTTAGTAGTAAAATCATAAAATACATGATGAATAGCAATTCATATTTACTATATACCTACATTGGAGTATAAAATATAGTATAATATATCCCATTCCTGATTATATATTAATTTGTAAGCAGTTAAATTATTATTATTATTATTATTATTTTTTTTTTTTGTAGATGAATTAAAATGGTGGGTTGTTTGTGGGTAGGTATGTAAAATGTTAAAGTGTTCCTAGTAAAATATAATTTTCAAACCCTTCTGATATTTGATTTTGATATGTTAAGTATTCTACAAAAATGTTTACTGTAAGTGAATATACTTTTAATTATAACCAAATTTTAATAAAATTGTATAATAGTTTGGTCAAATTTTAAACATGGCCCGTTAAAATACTCTATACTCAAATACAAATTAAAATGAGTAGGTACATGATGGACTGAATTAATTTTTATTTTAAAGATAATTTGTGATTCCTTAAACTAATATTTTACTTTTAGAAAATACATTAAAATATTAAAACTTGATGATTGGGTTAAGTAATCATAATATAGTTATGTACAAAATTATTTTCACTATGACTTCCATATTATAGAGTTATTAGTTGTAATGTTTTGACACAAATAACTTTTTCAATAATGCTATTACATTTAAAAAAATATATATTAATATAACAATTTTCTATAGACTCTACTGCAGTCAAATGACCACCATCTACAACTGTAGTTTTTTATTCCTTGAGCTGTGGGTGATTAGAATAAACTTAAAAGCTTCTTTAACTAATTGAATTATTTTTTTTCCTATTTAAGTACAAACAATTTATAGTATTCCATAAAAATTAGTTCATTATAAAAAAAAAAACATATTTATAAAAATATAATTATGTAATATGAATATTATGATTTATTATTTTTAAATGTTTTATCATAATTTACTAATGCTAATGAAAACAAATAAGTTTAAGGTAATATGTACCACCATAATAATTATATATTCTAGGTGTATAGATATTTACTGTCCCCGTAATTTAAAGTATACTAGAGAATTAACTATTAAACCATGATTGATCCAATACTTTCTACATTACAAGTTTTAATTCACTACCATAGGACACACTATTGATGTAGGAACACAAATACTCCATCAGTTATTACTTTTAGATAAAATATTTTAAATTATAGACGTATAGTAGGTAATAAAGTGAATATAATAAGAAAAAATCTTAAAAATTACAAAAATTACCATTACTTACACCAATTTAAAAATTTAAAAAGTAATATTACACCATTATACACCAGATATTCAAAATGTTTGATATTAACAGATTTATCATAAAGATATTGTTGGTAACCAGAGATCACAATGATGTTCATTATCAAAATCCATATATCTCTTATTTTATATTTACACTACTTACTTGCAGATAAAAAGTTTAATAAGGAAATTAATGAAATAAATTTCTGTCATATGAAGTTTTTTTTTAAGTTAATTTTTAACAACATAACCAAAGATATGATAATATATCAATTCTTATTACAGCTCTCAGTTAATAAAAATCGAGAGAAAATAATATTTAATATTATTTAACAATAAAACATAGAATAATATTATACTGTTTCATAATATGATTATTTTTATAATATTTACATTATTATAATATCATACAAATGACAAATCTAATCAACATCATTTTAGTTTTCTCTGTCTTTATATAAGTAAACTATAAGCATTATGTAAAAAAAAAGTTCTTATGATGTCTCGGTTTGGGGATTTCAAAATCTAGCAACCCTAAGGTTACTTGAAAGTAAGCTAAAATAATTAACTTGCTTGATATACTCATATCCAGAAATATAGATATATTGAAACATTTGAAACTCATACTACTACCACATATTAATAATATATAATTATGACTATAAATAACTTTATAATTGTCTATAATATCATTATTATGTAAAATGTGAAAAGTAAGCAAAGAGAAGAATTATAAGTTTTTTCTTAATGCAATTTAAGAAAAAGAATAAGTCCTTAATTTTAAGCAATGTAAATATACAATAAATATATAATATACTCAATTTCGTTTAATTACATTTTTAAGTCAAAGATTTTATGCAAAGTTAAACATAATCATTTTTCATATAAAATAATTATATATACCTATATATATATATGATATAGTTAAAATATTTTATAGTAGCTTGCTATTTTGTTATTCTAATAATAAACACATGCACCAAACCTTCTAAGCGTAGAAAAGCTGCGTTCTGTGGATGTTACACTAATAGGCAAACAATCAATTATACTAAGTAATTTATGCACAGTTGGATAAATGATATTATTTCAATTTTCTATTGAATGTATGTACGTTTTTACCAATTTGTTATCATCGATACAATTTTTCAAAATTTTTGTTTTTTAATGAAATACTCAAACACCCATTAGTTATATAAAAAATTTTCTGGTCAAAAAATTCTGGAGGGGGGCGATTACCCTCAAATACACCACTGCTATATTTACATATTCATACTCATCTATAAGTATTTGAGAAATTGGTAATAGTTTGTTTCTTTCTCAAAAAAATTGCCTCAGAAGTGTCTAATCATAACTATCTAGTTCAGAGGTGGCAAACCTTTTGAACACTAAGTGCCAAAAATGTACCTTTTTTTTTTTGAGCGTGTCATGTGAAAAATATTATATTATTATATTGAATGTTACATTCAATATTATAAAAAAAAATTTTAAATATGTTAACTATTACGTATATTATAGTAAAAATCTTTGTGTGCACACAAAATTTTTTCGCGTGCCATGGGTTTGCCATCCCTGAACTAGTTAAATTCCAGTTTTAAATCTTGTTTGACTCTACAACTATTGCTTTGTGACGAGTATTCTAAATTTTTAATATTTAGACTGCTTCTACTGAAAAAAAATTAATCAAGTAAGATACCTATACCATTTAGTTTTCATAGTAGGTATTATTGTATTGACAAGAAATAAATTGTTATCAATTATTAATTTTAAGTTAAGTGAAAAAATTGTTTGTTAAAAAATGTACACAAAATGTTTCATGATAAATCCTGCTTTTTTTTTTTTTAATTTGTTTTATTATACAATCTGTAAATATATTATTTTTACAATGAGCATAAGTGTTGATAAGATCCTATAAATCCTGCTTTGATGAAAATAAAATGAAATATTATATTAGTATACAAAATTGAAAGAGCTAGTACTGATTCATCATTAGGTATACTAGAATGTATGATTTGTTAATAGTATTTAGCATTATATTTATTTATTAATATTTATTATGAGTTCTAAAATGTAGTTAGAATCTCAAACAAGAACTGACCTATTCGTCCCACTCCCGGCTAAACCAATTAATGGAATTGGTATAAAGTTTTTGATTATAATATGTATCATGTATGCAACTTGGTATAACAATTGTAATTTTCAATAGATTTCAGCCAATATAACTGCTGAATTGTCAATAATTAAACTCAACATTGTTAAAGAGGATTTATTTATTAAGAGGAACACAAATATTGATAAAAAATATCCAGATAAAATTTAGTAAAAAAAAGATTACATTTGGAAACAAGATAGTTTAGTTTACATAAAAACATATTTTTTTCTGATTATACATTATGTTTGACAACAATCAGTAAATATATTCACAAACTGAGGAATTAAGATGGAATGCAGAGGCCTATACATATATAATATATGTTAGGGTAAATAAAAAAATGTTGTATGATGAATAACAAAGTAAAAATAATTGTTATTTAAAACTTGAATATAAATATAATATATAAAACTTTTGGTACATTAGGCATGTACTTATGTAATCAGTTCTCGTTAATTAATTTATATCAGGTACATTAGTAGCAGTCTGTTATCTCTTTTAGTCTTTCATTATTAGGACCATAACGCTCATGATAAAACTCGAGTGCCACATCAGGCCAATGGTCATATATAATAGGAGCCTCAAGTAAATCTGTACCAGCAAAATTCTCGTGTCGCCATTGGACTTCAAACAAAAAGACGCCGTCATTTCTTAACTTAGGATTCATAATTTTGTCTATTTCAAATCCATCACCAAACGTAGGATCGCATGAATCTTTTTGACATATTTCTTTTTGAAAATGTTCAGAAGAAGTCATGACTCGAGGAATATTTTTTTCTTCTAACGGTTCTTCGTTTGACTCAGACCTTTTCACGACCGGTTTGTTTTCTGACTCCCTAACGAAAATAAAATATACAAAAAAAATTTACTTAATAATTAATATAGTACTTATTACAAACAACTCAAATAAAAATAAATAGGTAATTGTGACTTAAAACCAAAGAACTCCTAGAAGAAACTTTATTATAATAAGGATGTACTACTTATATATTATATATATTAATAGCTAAATAAAAATAAATGTAGTACTATGCAAAAGACATTAACTAGTTAATAGTTGACTAATTAAAATATCAATTTTTAAAACTTAGCTTCTCCCAATTAATATGAAAAAAAATAGGTTTTTTTTAAAACTTTATTTAATAAATATTCAATCTGTACTATTTAATTTATTATAAGCATGTGTAAAGATATATATTTATTTTTTACACAAAACACTTGAAAAAAAAAAAGAAGCACCACGAGGGTGAAATTTTATATCGAACTCTGTTTAATTATTTAAAATTGTAATTGTGATTTAGATCACAGCACCATTTTCTCTTTAACCTACGAGGAATACCAAAAACAGTGTCAACATTCAATGCTGATATTAGGGGATTTGGGTGGTTAGTCGTGAGCGGAATTGTTTATTAGGATAAGTTAAAATCATTTTTATAATATAATATAATATATATATATATATATATATAATTACGGTTAAGACTAATTATTTTTTTAAGTATACACTACACATGAATAAGTATTTTTTTTCTATCATATTTTAAAGCATTGATTATTATTATTTAAATAAAAAGACTATATTACTAGTTCCTATTGACTAGTACTAAAAATATAATATGAAAACTCAAGTAGGTAGCTAAGTAAAATATACAATATTAAAATATATTCTTATTATAATATAAACTGTGTCGGTAGTAGGCTAGCGTACGATTGTACCTACTTGTTGCATGAAGCCTACCAAATTGTTCTTATTTTTTTTTCTTCGATGCAACAATTCAACTATCTATGTACCAGATTGCTTTCAAAAGTGGCAACAAACAAAACCATCATTAGCTAGTACAAACTATTTACTTCGGGGACAAAAATATAGGTAACGAATCAATCGACGGAATAGTTTTAATAGCGAACGACACATTATCTGTTCGGTACAGTGATTAATTTTACGCGATTTATTGTTCTATATTATAATATTTTGTTTTTCGGTAGAGATTTGGCGAAATACGCGTTTCTTCCACCGCCGACCGTGATTATAACAAAACACACAGGTGGGTGAGCGCCGCAACAATAATAGTACGATAACGGTGCGGCGAGATGGCAAAAAAAATCACGCGACTAAAACATTCGTAATTACTTCCATACACATCTTGGATACTTACATGCGTTGTAATATGAGGTTCACCTGAGCTTCGAGGATATCGGTGTCGATATCCTTGAAAGCGTCGATGTCCTCGTCAGAGTCGAGTTCCCAGTCGGTGTCCTCGTCAGCGACTTTGGAGGCGTCATTGTGGAGTTCCGTGCCGATGCCCTCGTCAGCGACTTTGGAGGCGTCATTGGGGAGTTCCGCGTCGGCGTCCTCGTCAGCGACTTCGGAGGCGTCATTGGGGAGTTCCGCGTCGACGTCCTCGTCAGCGACTTTGGAGGCGTCATTGTGGAGTTCCACGTCCATGTCCTCGTCAGCGTCGTTGGAGGCGTTATTGTGGAGTTCCGTGTCGATGTTCTCGTCAGCGTCGTTGGAGGCGTCATTGTGGAGTTCCGTGTCGAGGTCCTCGTAAGCGTCGTTGGAGGCGTCATTGTGGAGTTCCGTGTCGAGGTCCTCGTAAGCGTCGTGGTAGACGTCATTGTGGACTTCGTAGAAGACGTCCGTGCCGTTAGTGTCGGCGACGTCTTCGTCGTCCGAAATTATCTCAGATTTGATTATTCCCATCGGAACATTGCCGATAGGCACGGCCGGCGGAATGGCAGGAACTATCGGAATCGCCGGCGGAGTGGCAGGAACGATCGGAATCGCCGGCGGAGCGGCACGAACGATCGGAATCGCCGGCGGAGCGGCAGGAACGATCGGAATCGCCGGCGGAGCGGCACGAACGATCGGAATCGCCGGCGGAGCGGCAGGAACGATCGGAATCGCCGGCGGAGCGGTAGGAACGATCGGAATCGCCGGCGGAGCGGCAGGAACGATCGGAATCGCCGGCGGACAACCGCGAGGGACACCGTCGTCGGCGACGGTTCCCGGAGGAGTAGGGGCGATAGGGAGAAGACTGTTTCTAAGGTGGTACGGAACGATTGTAATTTTAGGGGGCCTATAATCAAGGTCCATTTTAATGCCATTCGGAACATTGATCCATTCATCACAGTCGGGGAGATGAGCGGCGAGACTATTGGGTCCGGTGAATATGACTCTCCGTTGAACATCCGCGTGCGGAATGATCGAGTAACCGAGTGCGTACGTTATAAGAAGACCGTCGGCCGTGAGCGTGGCCTCGGGAACGACTAAGCTTAAATCCTGGTAGTCGATGTCGCGGTACGGACTTTCACGACCGGTAGCCGTGTGACTATTACTCGTGCTCGGCGTGTTATGCGGGTCGGCCCGGGGTAGCGAGCCGTTCTGTTCGATTTTAACAGGCCTGCGTCCGCGGCGGTTAGGCGAGGGGCGCCGATCGCTTCGTAGAGGGCTACGCTCGCGGGTAAATAGCGTGCGGGGCCGGCCTCCGAAGCGTGAGCGTGACCTGGTGAAAGGGTGACCGTCGCTCGAGCTGGAGCTGTCGCTGTCGCTACTACTATCGCTTTCGGACGACGGCTCCGACTTGCACGCCACGGGCTCCGGCTTGACGTTTACGGCCGGCAAGTTGGCGGATTCGTCGCCAGAATCGTCCGACGACGACGACGACGACGACGTGCACACCCACGCCATGTTGGCAGAACCGGAAAAGACGTAAAAAAAAAGAAAAAAACGACGGGTACACAAACACCGACGCTGTAGCGTGATCACACTACGGGAATCGGCTCGACTTGGCGGACGGTAATCGAAACGTAAACAACACTGTTGCGATGGCGTCGACCGCGATACGGACAGACGTTTGCGCCGAGAGCGGTAGACGCGAGCGCACACTGCAGAGACACGCACAACAATGCCGACGATGACGCGCTACGGAGTACTCGTTAGCCGTTGTCGGGCACGGACGCGCACGGCGATGGACGAGCCGGGGCGGGGCGGCGGGACGGAGGACGCTCGAACGGACAGAGCAGCGGTGCGGTGGTACCAGAGTATACCACTCTTGACCGTGGCGCGCCCAATGTGGTTTGAGAAACTGACGGTTTGTACCGCGCGCCCCGTGTTCGCTTCGTCGTCGCCGTTGACCTATTGACGCGCCGCTCGGAAACTGCAGAGCGGGAACGGGGGGGGGGGGTAGGTGCTGCTGTTGCCCGTGCCCGCCGCCGCCGCCGCCGCCGCGCCGAGCCGAAAATCGAAATTCTCCGTACGCGCGTTGACGGCCGCCGTCGAACGGCGGCTGGTTGCCGGGTTGATGTTTCAGCGATGGCGCCGAATCCCGGACCGCCGCCGCCGCCGCAAATATCATACGATTTCGAGCGGGCCCGTCGCTCGTCCCATATTAATACTATTGTGATTAATACGCGGAAAGCGGATTTTCGGATCATTGGTTTTGGATAATTAGACTCGCAGCGCCGTTTTTATTTTCTGTTTTCGTCTGTGAAAACAACACCACCATTCGAAGAGCAAATCGTTAGTAACGATAGCGAATGGTGTTCTAATATCCGACGATATTGTTTTTCGATCAATTCATTGTAAAAATTATTCCGTAAACGTAAAACGTATCTTCAGTTCTCATAATTAATGTTCTAATACTCTTCATGGAATTTCCGATCAAATTATAAAAATTGGGCAGGCCTGAACGTTGTCGACAAAGTACACGATCTCGGCTCCCGTATTCCCGCCGCTACATTACGCCTCCGTACCACTTTACCGAATTATTTTTCCCTATCGTCCATTTAGTCGATTTTTTTTTTTTTTTATTAAATAATTACCAATATTATTTCGTTACGATTTATAATAAACCAGATAAAATTACATCTGTATAATATACGTATTTAATTAGCGGTGTTGTATGAAAACTACATTATGTTGTCGAAATGTATAGCGTTTGTACAACAGTTGTTAGTATTATTAAAAACAATGATAATTATTATTATCGTAGTAGGTTATCGCATTTTTATTTTCTAAGAAGACGTACGCAACGTGATATTATATATAATTATAATATGCGTTCAGCGTTGTACGCGAGTCAATAACCAGTAACTGAAGAATAAGATTAAAAATATAATCGTGTAAAATAACAGAAAATCAATTTACAAAAATAATTTTAGGAATAAACACCACAATGAGAACAAATTGGCGGCAAAAATGCGCAAACACGACAAAGCACCATACACCGGTGGCGATGGCGGCCAGTCCGTCGTCGACCGCATTTTATTTGACCTTCGATTCACGATAATGCCATGTGGCTATATAGCTATACCACACTAGTTGCACGCCGCGTTAAAAATGTCTGCCCGACTACAATCCCGTTTTTTTTTTCTTTAGAGCGCATACCAACGAAAAATATAAAATAACAAATTCGGAATTCTGTATCGTTTTAAATTTAATTTCCCTTCCCTTTTTTTTTTTCTGACAGACTCGTTTAACCGGTCTGTACACGACTGTACCGTCTTACGGTGTACAACGGGGAACTTAAACGTGTCGTATTTTTTTTTTTTTGAAATAGTATTATGTCGTAGGTATTTCGTCGTTTTGGTTTTCTTCCCGTAGCGCGTCACGAATCGAAGCGTTTTGTCTCCGCGATCGTGCGAGTGCGCCCGGTAACCGAGATGGGTTTTGTTTTTTTTTTTTTTTTGTATAGTTTTCGAAACATCTGCTTCACCAACGCGAAAGAATTTCATTGTCCACCGGGTAGAAAACGTCGACAACAGCTGCACCTGCAAAATATATGCCTGTAAAGTGTACATTGTACGAACACTATGCCTCTACCACTCTTCCCGACCACCTACCTAGAGATGCGACGTCGTCATGACGACTC
>VUJU01000812.1:41795-80440 GCA_009835225.1 Aphis craccivora
CCGAAATGTCCTGCTCGTCACAAGGTGGAAGGGGGCCGGCGTCGAGTGCGGCCAAGTCGGCCAACCTCTCTGCCGACGAAACCGTCGTAAAACGAACATTCTACCTTCGTTTTACAATGTTATAAAATACGACGTGTTTACCATGGCGTTCGTGCACGACGTCTCGCGTGTATTCAAACGGCCGTCATACGTCATCATCATAGTATACAGAGTGATTCTTTTATCAAACAACACTCGTTATGTCAAAAAGTGTTGATTTTTTTCAATTTTTTTTTTTCAAAATTAAAATCCATACAGATCTAGAACTGTAGAACTCTTTCATATTTTAACCATTATACTTTTTAGGTAAACCACTATCGACTTTTGGTTTTTTTCCAAATGACAACCGCCTATACTTTAATATAAATTAATAAGGCTTTTTTTTTTTTTTAATGAATTATCACATTCCAATTAGCATTTTTCGTTAATTCGTTGATGAGGTATAAAAAAATGTTCTATTCTCAAAGTTGGGTAGTATTGGAAAATGTTTATTGAGTGTAAATGTGTTATATAATATGTAAGAATGAAAAAAAAATTAAATTTTATACAGCGTTGTAGAAAAACATGCACTTATCTAAAAATTTGAAGAAAAAAATCAATATTTTTTTGAAATAATGAGTGTTGTTTGAAAAAATAATCACCCTGTATAATATATAATATTATGCGATTGCGTTACAAATCCTCTTACGAGTTTCGACTAAGTATTATATAATATTATTAAGCATACACGTACATCCACATTCCTCGACGATTTAGTGCGTTTACGAACGCGTGTGACTACAGTCGTATCAACACCGCCATATTGTCCCGCTACGAAATCAAACCCTGATCCCCCCTCCCGAGTGACGAGCGCGGATATTGAACACCGGACTGCCTGATCGTTTTTTTTATCTGTTCACGACGAAAAGCCTCACAGTTATCTGCATGATAGAAATAATTAATAATAGTTATTTCTATCATGGTTATCTGTGTGTACTTTGCATTGTAGTATATTCGTTATTAAACGGACAACGGAAATATTACGAGTACTATTATACGACGTCTTAAATCTGCTATTATTAATACAATTTTAAAACTCTATTTTAGAATCGATGGTATAACGTAGGTACGAAACCTATGTCGAAATACGGATTAGACCTTTACAATTCGTAGTTTGGGACGCACTAGTGTAATGTGCAACGGCGATATCGCCGTTGTAGTATTATTCGTTACCGTTTCGGACCGCAGAGTTGTAGAGTACCTAATAGCCGTTTATATAGGTTCGAGTAAATTGTGTGTGTGTGTGTGTGTACTTTTCAAGGTTGAATTAATGAATAATGATATTTCGTATAATTTTAACTTTTCGTGTAGTCGTAGGCCGTAGAATACAACATACTTAAAACAATAAATCATTTCGCGTTTTAAAGTAATTATAAACGACACAATCAAATAAACTGTAAATGTGTTATGAGATCTGTTATGAAAAAATAATGACACGAAATATTGAAATCGACAACTAACTAAAAACCATAGAAATAAATGTAAATTTCACAATTATTTTTTAGGAAAATAATTAGATGATGTGCTGATTAAATGAAACGTTGTCCGTAAGAGCAGTAATATGTACATGCAAGTTATTTTATATTTATGTATAAATTCAAAGTTATATTATAATACATTTTAACAGTAACCATTAACCAAAATACACCAAAAAGGCCTCTCTCGAATACACCATCGAAAAATATTATGTATACCAATATTGTACAAGTGTACCTATAATAATAATTAAAGAATAACAATCAATACCAATTTCTAAAAGGTACCTATCTACCTAATAGTAATGTATGGCCGAAACTTAGGTCCTTAAAAAGGTACATTAAACAGGTAGTAAATTGGCTGTATAGCATAAAATACAAACATCGACATTGATTGTGTATCAAAATTATTTACGTTCTAAAATCATCGTAAATATACGAATAAACGTCAAGTCTTTCAGAGAAACAAAAAAAAAAAAAAACATTTGAGAATAATAAATAACATTTCAACCTTGGATTTTTATGAAATTATATTTTTTTCAAATATCAACCTGAATTACATAATATAGGTATTTATGATAATTATGATCATGGTTTATTTATATATAAACTTAAAGTTACTAAATAATACATTTACAATTTAAAATTATAATCTATAGAACTACTCGTATAGTCGTATATAAGTAACATTTTTAGTAGGTATATACTAAGAATACATATTAACATATTTACATTATACATATTTTCAGTGGAGTACATACGGGGGGAGGGGGGTTTCGGGTTCTAACCTGGAGGGGCCCGGGGCCAAAAAAAGTGATATTATTGATGAATTGTAATATATTCGTAGTTTCATAGTTATGCTCTGAACTAATATACAACTATACAAATATTACAATATTTAAATAATTATATTGATATAGATAAGTGTTTGAAAAGTTTTGTTAGGTAACAATGCTGTTTTTATATTCCTAAATAATAATTTATTGTAATGTAAAAGCAGTGGGGCATTCTCCATGCATGCCAAGCATTGCGCCGCATGCTTAGAAATAAAAACGTTATTAATCAAAATACAAAAATTATTTTATAATCAATAATATATTACGTATTTTAAAAGAAATAAAATGTGTTCAATTTTTTTATTTATTTCTGTTATACTTAGATATCTGTATTCTATTCTATGTTTATCTTTATTCTAACATTTAATGACAGAGCATGCGATAGATGTGTGCGCAAGCCATACGACCCTTGTTATCGCTGTAAAAAAATCGGGTATGATCGAATTAGTTACTCCGAGATCCCCGATTAATCACCCAGGGCATGCTCATTCTGTTGCGCTTCGTCAACGTAAATTATAAAATGTACATGTACGAGTACCTAAATGACAATTTTTTTTATTTTAGTTAAAAGAGTAAGTCAAGTCTCAATTACAATTATTAAAGTATTATTTAAGTTAGTGCTATTGTATATAATATATATTAAAGTCTTATTTATAAATTAATACAAATTTGTGTGGGTAACTATTATTTATTTATTATAAATTAAATAGAACTATAATACATTATGATAAATGAGCATTCCCATACATCAGAGTCAGCATTCGCCACTGTGTAAAAGTTAACTGTAAATTGTTAAAAAACTTGTATAATATAATATCTATTTGTAGCAATTATTAATTATTCGTGTATACAGTCAAACGCGTCATAATGATATACAGTAGTTTTATTATTTTACCTTATTACTTTTTATTTATATGTATTTGATTGTTAGAAAAATGGGTAGGTTTTAAAGGGAAGGTTTTTGTGTTAGTTATTTTTTTAATCCCCTCCCCCCTAAAGCAAGTTTGAATGTACGCCACTGCATATTTTTAATATTTTATCACAGATTATATAAATATGTATTAAAACAGGCAAACAGAAATTCTCAACCTTTTTATATTTTGATTATTAATAATGTATACGTTTTATAAAGGGAGATTTCTTCGCGTAGAGAATCGGTTGAGAATCGCTGCACTAAAATATATCAAAATCGTGAAAATATATAAAAAAAAAAATTAGGTATAGAATACCTATTTGATATAGTATCGTAAAACATGTACCATTTTTATTTGATAATTATTATTTCATTATAAATTTGAAACTATTTGTTTTTAACTTGTGTATAAGAGTATAACAGAAAAAACAATAGTAAAACAAATCTTAAAAAAAAAAAAATGTTTTGAGTAAAAATCAATCTAAAACTATAATTGTAAGCTACTATCTACTGTTTTAACAACTTGCTTTTAAGTTCTGGTACATCGTACATAGACAGCAAAAAAAGATCAAAAATTTAAGATATCTATTTTGTATTTTTAATTTATAGTATGATAACTACCTGTATACGTTAATCCGCTTGAAATTTTTTCTATCCACAAACAATAAGTGTTACAAACTACCATTTTTTTCGATAGCGTTGACGACCTCAATGTATTTATTTCCCGATATCCGAGGAAAACCATTCTCAAACTTTATAGGGAATTGAACTACATAATTATTTTCGGAATATTCAAGAATAACGGACTAAATGACAACCTATGTTACATAGCGGAATATCGATAACTGACTGAAGAGCTATTGAGATTATTGACATGAAAGTTCTCGTAGAAACCTATTAGTTATCTTATCTTTATTTAAATAATGTTTAGTTCTTATTGAATTTATTTTTGAATTTTTATACTTGAAAAGCCATTATCTTATAACTTTTGAACTCGCGTTGCAAATGCTTCAATGTGTAATAAATAATAACTATTATACAACAATATGCAAAAAAAAATTGTCATTAGCTTCAAACTATTATGAATTTTAAAGATTACAGATAATTAGATAAATATTCAACAATTATTAAAAGGAAAAGGTATACACTCACATAAAACGCATCGTAACAATGTATTAGGTAAGATTATTTTTGTAAAATTACAGTTACAGGAAAAAAAATTATAATTACTGTTATTCTGTTTTTAAGATTGAAGCTATAATTTTTTTTTTTGGGTATTCTTTGAAAATATTAAAAATATTATTATTATAAGATACAATTAATTATTATTAAATCAATGGTGAGGGTAAAATAAGCTAAAAGACACATTAGGGCGCAGCTAGGGTAAAAAAGGCAATCATAGATTCAAATAATTATCTTACCTCTCCTTTTGTCAACCTTTTTTTCTAGACGTAACTTCCTAACTAATTATAATTTTAAACGCAATTGGTTGTACTGTAACGTATAGTAAATTCAAACATAATTAAAAATATACACATGTGTATAAGTATATTATAACAAAAAAATAACAGACACACTTATGTTTTTGTCACAATTGCAGTCTACAGTTGGATGGTTTTTTTACGAGTACGCGCACGATATCATCCAACAGCACATAACTACATAAGTACCTTAAAATGATTGTTGGTCGAGAAAAAATGTTTGATCATATAGTTAGATACCTGGTGGCTGGTATATTCATTTTTGTATTACAATATTTAAAATATTATTACACTACAGATTATGGACTATGGCAGCGGTTCTCAAACTGTGCTCCGCGGAGCCCTTGGGCTCCGCGGGACTAATCTAGGGGCTCCGTGGGCACATCTAAATTAAGTATCTACATATATTATTTTAAGTTAAATTGTTACAAGTTACATTTATATTGTATAAAGTTTGTATACTAGTAATTTATTGAACCATAATTATTTGAGTTGTAAAATTGGTATTTCAAGTTTTTGGGGCTCCGTGAATTTTTTTTAGCATACCTAGGGCTCCGCGAAAAAAAAAGTTTGAGAATCGCTGGACTATGGTGCCTACTGCCTATTTCACGGAAAAGATGCAGACTATAATACATTTTCTAATTAAGTGAATAATAATGGATAGATCAGAATATATAATGTACTATATATACAAACTAATAAACCCGTTGATTTATTTTACAACTTAAGCAGTTAAACATTATACTATTAATATATTATTATGTTTAAAGTGTTTATAAACAACAATATAACAGCTTTTAGCAACTAGTTATCAGTATATAATGATAATCGCAAGAGGGTTATGGGTGTATTTCAATAATTTATTGTTCCATTTCACCATACAAACAGTACTAGTAAAACCCTGAAATACACCCGCCCTCCATTCCTTGTTTTTATAATTTAAAATACCTATAGTTTAAACAAATATTATTTTATTTTTTAAAAAAATACGATTGAGGACATCTGATACTGTTGAATAGTGTGTTGTGTCTTAAAAAAGTAAATACGTAATGATGTTGAGAATATTAAAATATTTTATTAAATATCACCAATCAACTAATAATTAATTTTAAAAAACAGTTCAGAGGTAACATTACATTGAAAAAAATAATAATAATAATAAATTAAAGAATTATTTCCTAATCTTTAAAAATTAATACAAGATTTCTAAATTATCTGACTTAAGAAATAATAATCAGTTATTTATATTTAAAATTGTAAAATGTTTAGTATTTTACAGCCTCACACTAGTCATACTCGACACGCCATGGTAACTATAACGCTCAAGACCCGAACGAAAATATTTTAAATAGCCTATATCTCCTTAATAATAGCTGATATTGCAAAGTAGGAACATATCTACAAATAAATAAATTAATAAAATTAATACCATTATTCTACGTCAATGCATAAATTATTTTTTTAACTTGTTCGTATAAGTATAGCATTATAGGAACATAATACTACGTATCAATCAATTCCATAAAATTCAAAACTCATATTTTATAATTAATTGCCACAGGGCTGAATTTAAGCGCAGGCTATATGGGCTGCAGCCTATGGGCCCACACCACAACAAGGCTCTCACCACACATCACACAACATCATACAACTAAAAAAAAAAATTGCTCCGTCTTATAATTCAAATAATTTTTTTTTTCATTTTTTCATTAAAACGTTGTTAATTGTTATTACAAATTCACTCTTTTTCGGTTTTCTAAAATTGGTTTTGCGCAATGAAAAAAAAAATGGTTATTTTTCACAGCACATATTATATAGTATTTTTCCCTTCCTATTTTCTAAAAGCCCTTTGGTAGAGGACGTAGTCACACTACAATGGAGCTTAGGGGCCTAAAAATCCTAAATCCGGCTCTGAATTGCCACCTTAATAATTATAATACTTTTCCACTTATTTATACCTATTAAAGAGGGTATATTATTCCATTAACAAAAATAACTTCAGGTAAAAATTTCTCAAACCTCGTAAAGTTTAAGGATTTTGATAACACTGTAGAAACTTTATTTTAAAAAAAAAAATACTTCCTACAATCAGTATTAAACTCCGAGTTTTATTTAATTTCAAATAATGAAATAAATGATTCGTAAAATATCTTAAATTGTTCCTCTTTTAAAAATATAATATTTACACAATTCGAATTTCGAATTATTTAATTACAGTGGCGGTTATAAGGAGGGGCGATAGGGGGTTCGCCCCCTCTCGGGCTCTTCCTTGATCATATTTTACGTTTTAATCGGGGATAGTGCCTATATATATATATACTATTTATAATAATGCTCTGGGGGTTCCCCATTTTTGCCCTCCCCTTGAAGATTATGTATAACCGCTACTGTTTAATTAGTACCTACTTACAAATTACAATAACATGTTTTCGAACGCTAGGTATATGTCGACACTCGTACAATATTAAATAATTTATAGACAGTCGTCAACTACACGATAAATATTTATTTAGTATACGTATATATAAACAACTTGTTTGTTATAACCACAGTAACTCTCAGTAATTACCTAACCGTTATAAATTATAATATTTGTATTTTGTACTAACGCAGGCGCGCATTGCATATAATAATATAATAAAGTGTAGTATAGTGTAAGCGACCGATTTTTTTTTTTTGCACTGAGCGGTGTCATTTTAAATTACTTATCCAATTTAATTATTTTCTTAGACAAACGATCAACATTAGTAGGCGTTTAGGCAATTCTAAATTCTTTAGTCATATTTTACAAAATATTTAATTTTTATGACATTACTCATATTGTTCAATGTTTGTTAATACCTAGGCGAGGCATTAATGATATGGTAACACATATATTATGTATATTATAGTATTACATAGGAATAGCCACATCACATTATCACAATATCATATTATTCCGTTCTGTAGAATCTATTTTGTGAAGCTGTCTGCAGATCCGTGTCAATAAAATAAGTGAGTTAGGAGTATGATGTAACTATGACGATTTCTTGTTTCACTGACGGTAAAGTCAGCCACCACTGCTGTCTGTTATAAAAAATCAAAGCTTATTATCAAAATGAAAATTTTTGATTTTAATTTTAATTTTGCATATGGATATTGGTTTTTCTGTTTAAAATTTAAAATACATTATATAATTTTATAATTTTTAAATCATTGCAGGATATATTTTTCTGATTAGCAATAAGATTTTAAGCATAATTTTTCTTTCTTTTTTTTATTTAATATATTTTTTACGAATTAAATTTTAATTTATACTTAAACAGTTAAACATAAATCATTATAAAAAAATATTTTTACATTTTGATTTTATTATTACTTAAAGAACATTTTTATGGACTCCTATTGATATTTAAAATTCATTTTTAAATAAATTTCATACTTTATTCTTGTGTTTTAAACTTTTAACATAATATCAATACAAACTTTTAATTAACTATGAAAAAAATCTGATTAAAAAGTCCAATTAGCGGAGAGGCAAACTAATAAAATTGGTGGATTTCAAATTATTACTAAATATTACAAATTGTCTATTCACTCATATCAAACATTTATAAATATTTATAAGAATATATTTAGTAGGTATAATATAATACAATAAGTTGGAAAATCAATTATGCAGTTTCACAATAAAAAAAAGACCTGTGAAAAGAACGTCTAAAAACCTAACCTTAAAAAATAGTAATGAGTGCGATAATACGTTGATTGTGAATGCAAAAAGGTTCAATGGCACTTTCAGACAATATAACAGGTAGCCTGCAACAATTGTCCAAGCAGATGCAATTATAACTACCTATTAAGTTTGCAGGAACGTTACCAATTGAATTTTAATGTTTTAATATTTAATCCATTCTTTATTATTTTATAGTATGTTTATTTATTTTTAATAAAACAATTTATTTTTATTTTTTGGACTTAGTTGATAATACATTATGGTTAGATTTGATCATCAGTGTCACCCACGATACGTAAACAAAATAATAGAACTAATCGCATTATTTGGAGGACATACGATTGATAGGAACAAAACATGTTTGGTAGATGATTCAAAATTAAAATAATATAATTTATTTATTTTAACAAAATTAAGGAAGAATTTTTTATTTATATTTTAAGCTGGAACGTAATATTATTAGAGGAATCCGTTATATACAACTGTAACAGGAGCTTATAAACTAAATTTATTACATCGTTATTAAATATTTAAACAATATAGATAACAATTGTTTTTTAAATAACTGTGTTGTCATGATAATACAAATGTTTACTGACTTAACCTTGTACAATAAATTATTAATAATAGATGTTTCGTAAACAGCAATCTTTTAAAAAACGATGCAAATATTTTTACTCATTATACTATTGTCATTTATTGTATTAAATGAATTTAAGTCCACCAAACATGTACACAAAGGACTTATAGACGATTTTAAGCTCGAAGATTATCCGTATGTAATGTGTTTAAAAATATTGTTACCTAATAAAAGGGTAGAGACTTGCACCGGTTCACTTGTAGCAGAATTGTTTGTATTGACTGCTGCGCACTGTGTTTACGGTAAAGATAAAAAGGATTTGAAAGTAAATATACCTATACTTAGCCTTACTAATGTAATAATTATTACGCTACATATTATATTATCTACAAACTACATTTCCGTAAATACTTTGCAAGGTATATCAAGGTACACGGATAAAAAGTCATGATTCGCGAAATGTAGTCAAGATGTACGTACACGAAAGTTATAATCATACTTCTGAAGTCATGATTGGAGATCTTAGTATTTTAAAAGTAAGATCACTTTTCTTATTTATTGTTTAATAAAAATATTAAGATCCATTTGTATTTGGCCATTAACGTCTAAAGAGAATTAATTTAATTAATTTCCCATGCCTTGTATGTAGTAATACATAATATTATACAATGTATATATTATCTAACTATTTAATGATCGCTTTATAAATTTTAATTGCTCATGCATTTTGTAATTATAATTATAATGTTGTTCTATAGTAAAAGAATAAGTATATAATACAATGTATTATAATTATACAATACATAAACAATTAAATGCGTAAATGTAGGTATCTACTTATACAAATTATTATTATTTTTATATATTTATATTAAGATAGAAAAACCATTTTCGCATATTGAGGAATATATAAGGGTAGGTGGTTCACCTATTGATTTCGCCAATAACAAATATCTGAAGTGTATTGTTATTGGATTTGGTATCATTAATGCTGAACACGAAAGATTTATTAAACAAATTATGGTTAAACACGGTAGGAAAGCTTGTGAAGGATACGATAGGTAATAAACATGAGGTAGTTCAGTCAATATATTTTATAACATGTACGCGTTAAAATAGTGTTCAAATAATAGATACATGGCAACAATATCTCTGTGAGATACCAAACAACCACAAGACGTATGAAGGAGACAGCGGAGGTCCGATGATTTGCAACAACTTGCAATATGGAGTATGCAGTTTTTCAATAAACATCAATGGTGGAGACATGCAGACTGTCTACGTGTTCATCGATTATTACAGAAAATGGGTAAATGATATAATAGAACCGGAACAAAGCACATCTATAAGTGCAAAACAAAAAAGATTGAAAAAGAATAAAATAAATCAAAAAAATGATGCGAAATTGATTATCCCGCACTATACATTGTACATAATTTCAGGAATATTATGGTATACTATGTAGTATTGTAATAATTATATCCACTTATTTATATTTATTGTTGATTCTATGTACCACATTTTTATGTTTATCAAACCATTCAAACCTTTAAATTATTTTTGAAATATGTCATTCTGTAAAAGAGTAAACCATATTATCATTCTGTACTTGAACAAGAAAAATCCAATTTATCAAACTAATTTTTAGTAAGTATACCTACCTTAAATACTTGTTTTCACTAATCTTATCATAGAAACTAAATTTACATTCATGTTGATAATATAAATATTAAATATCCATCTAAAAGCGGAGTAAAAGTATATTCCGATGGCCAATCGGCCATAGCAATGAAAGTTTTAAATTTGAATTTAATGAATTAAATAAAATGTTGCGTTTAAAATATATTTTTAATACTCGTATTATCTTAATGTACATAGTTCTGTGCTTCTGTAAGTGACCATGTGACTTTGTGAATGATTTGACGATTTTTAATAAAACTTATATTAAAAGATTCTTTGAAACTCAAAAGGTGTTTATAACTTATTATTTCAATATTAACATTTTCAACTACTATAGAATGGGGCTCACTTATGAATTTAGTTTTGAAAATCATTTTTTTTTTTTCTTAAATATTTTTACTGCTTAAAAAATATAGCAAAAAAATTCTCTATAATATTCTGGCAGTACACTCTCGCCGAGATGATATCGGCAAGTCTCGTTCTCGTTGACTCCAGCACAAAAAAAACCGTCTTCAGACCGAGCGATGCAAATTAAACCGAGTGCAATATGTTCAGTGTTAACTTCGTGTTCGGTGTCCCAGCGAGAGTGTACTGCCAGCATAAAAATACAATTTTAAAATCAATTACCAGCCTTTTTAAAACAATAATTGTCAATTACATAGATTACTTTTATGAATTTCAATCAAGGTTGGCTTTTTTCATTCTGGACATATTTTTGACGGTAACTGCGCACAGAAAAATACTTATTTTAAGTTTTATTGATAGATATTGAATTTATGTTGGATTTGAAGCATTCATCAGATCTTATTCCAGTGCATAGTTTAAGATATACTAGTATATCTTAAACCGTACTCCAGTGTTAGTATAAAAATATTATGTTCAGAATCAAAAAGCGGAAAATCATAAGATAATTTATTGTATGAGTAATTGAAAAATTTGTATATTATTTATTTCAACTGAAACATACCAGAAAACGATAAAGAGATAGATTGATGGCAAAAACCCGGGCCAAGTCAACTATTACAGCTGGTATTATAATATCATTATAAATTATAATGTTTTAATTGAACAAAATAAAACCATGATAGTATGTTATATTAATTGTAAGCAAACAGAATAGCTAATAATTGGTTTCAAGTGGATCACTACAGTGGATTTGTTAAATTTAAATCATTGTGTTCAGAATGTCGACATTATAATATATTATACCTATACATATAATATTTAATATTATAATACATTATGTTATTAATATAATTATACATTATACTGTTATTGATAATTATTTGTGGCCAGCTCTTATCTTACGGTGCGATTTCAACAGTTCTCCCCGACTCTTACCTCCGCCATCCGTATAAACTGTACATATAATTACCACTACACGCTACACGCAATCATTATTCGTATTTCGTATTAATCTGTATTAAACATTATCTTGGTCTTGGCCTAAGGCTGAGGCTATACACGGCGTTTTCCGTCGAATTGAAAATGCGTTGGCTTATATCGGAGTAGCTATACACAACGGACGTAATATACGCTATATTACTTCGGCGTTCGCCCGCCAAAACGCAAGCCGGTCGGCGTTTTCCGCCGTGGATTAAAAAGCGGCGTATTATACGTCCATCATGTATAGCTACTCCGATATAAGCCAACGCATTTTAAATCCGACGGAAAACGCCGTGTATAGCCCCATCCCAATTATACCAATATTTGTGTTTTGGGTATTATGAATATCATTCTGTCTTGCACTCTTGCAGTCGTTTCGCTAATGCAGCGAACAATAAATTATTATACAACGGGACGCCACACCGAAGAAAATATCGTACAAAAACATGTCAATTTTGTTCCAATAATACGGTTTCGGGCTTACTGATTAACTGATTGGTTTTACCTTAAAATTGTAGAGGATAGTTGTATCGGGTGAAGCGTGAGACTCGACTTTTGACAATTAATTTTTTTATACCAATTATTCACAAGTAAAAAAGTGAAAAAAACGCAAAACGATTTTATCGATTTTGAGAATGAAATATCAAATATTACTTTTTATTAAAATTATCAATCACGGTCGTTGATTTGTTCTATTCCGCCTGTACCATCTGCAGCTTTTATTTTTAATTTTTAACTATAACAAAAATCTAAAATTATTTTATAGTAAATAGTTATTTTACGCCTGAACTTTGGATTTCGTAAAAATTTAAACTTAAGATAACATTCTACTTAGATAACTCAACTTATTTTATAATTATCGTAAACCAAATTTATGGAACATCTTGTATTACATTTTCAACTCTTGGCTATACATACAAAAATTTCTATAAATTTTTAACTATAAAATTACCTTTTAAGTATTTATGATTTTAACAAATTTTGTCAATATTTTATTCAAAAACTAATAAATAAAAATTGTACTTATGTAGTCTTATAATTTTTGAAACACTATAAAACTAACTCATGACTCATGAGGAATTTCGTATTAAGTATTTTGACTCAACCAAAACAATTTTATCAACATTTATAAAAAAAAACTAAAAAACGAATAATGAATGTATCTAATAAGTATAAAAAAAGCATTAAAATAAGCGAAATATTTTGAAAAATAAATCATTGTAAAGAACATGCCAATCTAAAGCCATGTAAAGCCAATCTAATCTACGTCTATTAGATAAAAATTGTTCACAATAAAATATTGGGAATAAGGTTATTTTAACAATTTAACCTATTTGTTTGTATATATTTTATTTGATTAGCACTTAAAATTAAAAAGTCTGTCTTCAGCGTCTTCTTTTTTTTACACACTCGTACGTATTTGCGTTTTAAAACTGTAAACAAGTAGATCGATTATCCATTAATATTAGAGATAATCAGTTATCATTATTATATTGCTTTAAAATATTCAGAATATAATGAATATTAAAATATGAAATAATACATTAAATTAATTTTTTTCATCAATATTGAGTGTCCATAGACCATAAGTCGTTGATTTCTTTTATACAGAAATAAAATAAATTGGAACCTCGGCACCACTATACCATCCAGCGATTTATACTTAATGTTTTTGGTAGTGTGAGTGAGTTACCATGTATTGATTTTCTCTAGAAAAACAAACAACTTTTAATGAATTTTAATGAAAAATAGAAAGTTTTAGTATTAATTAATGAGTCAGATTTATTACATTATTTTAAGCGCTACTGTTTTGTCATATCGCCCAGACTGAACATAAATATTCTTACTGATCACTATAGATAGTACATAATATTATATTAACCTAACCTTCTACCACATACATTAAAATATATTATATTATATACTATATAGGTGTTCGAAGTTTGTGATTTTACAATATTATTCACTGTATACATCTAAGAAATGAGTTTATAAAACATATTGATCTAATGATCTATAATCATACATTATAACAGATATTAATGTAATATTGGTTTTTAGTTTTAAGTACATAAGTACATTTTTCAATTATAACTATTTATAACATAAAAAAATAATTAAAAAATAATTATTACATTATTAAAAAAAAAAAAAAGATTAGTATTCTAATTTCAAAATAATTACTTATAGTTACCATTGTTATTTTTTATACTGCCGAACAAACAAACTTATACATCATAAATATATTACTATATTAGGTATATGAGTATCTATTATAGTATATATTATAATATATTATATTGATGGGAAATTAATTGTTAATTACACATTATATACGCATGTTTATAAGCATACAAATGAGATATATTAATGAGAATATTAAATTTAATTAAAAATCGCTTAAACCATAAATGTATATTACATACATTAGCCACAGTTCACACATTAACACATTCCTACAAATAATGGATAACAAGCAAATAACACAGGACACAACAACCCTATTAGGGTCACTGTCACTTCTTTTTTTTTCTACTAATATTTGATTTGGAGCATAAAATATAATGGATGTATGGATATACGGTATTGTAGTAGACTCATAAAAATTTGAAACACCTACTGCAAAATGACCAAATATTTGTGATGGACATATAAAATTATTGTACGTGTAAAAAACAGTAAGTTATATCTACAAATATCAAAAAAATAAAAATAATATAAGTGACAAATTATTTAGGAAACGTCATTATGGTTGAAAATGTCCACACCAGACATGTAGGTACAAAAATGTTTGCCTTATTTTTGAAATTTAGTTTCAATCCATGAGCAATACGACGGTTTTTCTTGCTTCAACGAACAATACTGTCAATTGCGTATGTTAACTGCTGTGATGTTAATATTATGTAGGTACTAGCCAAACTGCCAAAAGCATTCTTAGATACTAGTTGATAATAATGAAAATTGTATTCTCATTAACGGCGACACGCTGTAAAATGGTAAAATGTAAATCGTCAAATTTTTTTCGGTAGATCAAAAATAAATTTTATTAGGTGCCTGATAAAATATTGTACACGTTACAATTTAAAATTCGGCGAGCGATCGTTTTATTTAGTTATAAATTAATATATAATATTTTATACTTTACAAATAACAATAATCTAGTTCAGATAAAATTTAGTGTTGTTTCGTAATATTTCATCATAACAAATTACGAAGACGGAAAACGGTTGATATATCTATGCAGTATTTAAGTATTATAAATACATGTAAAATGTTAACTTACGTCAGTCGTCAAATAGGATTTTTAATAATGATTATTTAAACTAAATGGTTGGTAAATAGTTGGTTAAACTAAATAGATAATGATAATACGTCTTTATCATTAATCGTTTAATTTTTAATGAATCATGATTGAGTTCGAACGAAATATTTTTAATTGTACCAGATAACCACTTACGTAGCTATAACTATAGTGCAGGGGTCGCTAAACAGTCGTTCACGAAATAAATAATCAGATAATATGGAACTTTCAAAAAACCAATGCCACTTTACACTTATATATTAAAAATTAAAATAACACTAATTCTCATGCACTATTATTACATCTCAATATTTATTATTATTAGGGCACGGATGTTGTAGTAATAAAAAAAAATAGTAAAATTGATTGCAGTATTGCACTTAAGATGTTAAAAATTGTACTAAATAACTTCTTGTTATAAATGTTTTCAGTTTACTGTAATTAATCATTATCTAAAATTCTACCATAAAATATAAATGTATATATATATAACTATACTATACATCATATATTATAATACTATGCCATCATCATAAATGTATACAACACATCATTGCATAATGCATTGCACTATAAGTGTTTGTTTTAAATCACATAAAAACACATTCTCATAAAATACGTAATTTTTTACAATAGTGGAAATATTTGACTTAATTTTCGGCATATTTAACAATAACAGAACGCAATCGTTTAAAATTCTCGGAATGATTGAAAAACAGATTATACAGTCAGTCACATAGCACAAATTATTTTGTATTGTATTGAATACCTACCGACTTGATATTATTTTTATTTCAATAAGATACCACTATTACTGTATACATATTATACTAATATTTAGAATTTATGGCTGGAGATATTATAGTATTATTACAGATAATTTATATAATTATAAATAATTATTATAATAATATAATATAATATAATAATAATAATTATAATTATTATTTATTATTATTATTATAATTTATACGAGCGTCGATTGTCGACTATAGCTAAAATAGTTGTATAAATGAGTAAATTCAACAAAATTGCAATAAATTTAAAAAGTAAAAAAAAATTTGCAAATGCAACATTATCTGTGTCCTAATTATTATTATTATGAAAAAAATAAATAATTTATTTGTAAACTTATTTTTCCTCATCAATCTGGATGTCGATTCCACGGATTTATCCAAATGTAACTCACTTGTTTGAAAACTTTGACGACCCCTGCTAATAGTGTCTGTGTTACGATCGTGAGCATTGTGCGTCAGATCAATTAATTATGACAATGATTTTAATAAAATACATTTTATTTTATTTTTTACCGTTCATGGTTGGTAAAAAAAAAAAAAATAATAATTTTTTTACGTGAAAAACTATTATTTCTTATAAAATTATTTCCGTTGTCGATTACGATAATAATTTGGTTGATCAAAATGTTGTTCTTAATTTTTTTATTTGTAAGTTAATTTATTTTTATAATTCTTAATTTTTGTTTAAGGGAATTGCAAACGTCCGTTATTTCAATGAAAATATACCAATCTTTTGTCAATCATACCGATGTGATGGAACTAATAAATCGATTATACCTACTTTTAAAAACTGATTTGAATTTCGTGTAATGTCTACTTGAGATCGATCAGTTCACTTTTTCAAATTTCATTCCCCAACTCCTATAAATTTGGCTTGAATATTTAAAAATATACAAAATTCATAGGTGATTAACTATCATTTTAGAAAATGATTATTTCGTATTGAGATTTAAAAACTTAAAATGTGGACTGATCGATCTGAATATTAACTAATTCAAATCAATTTGCAGACGTTTAATCGATTTTTTAGGTTCGTCGCTAGGATTGACATAAAGTACATACAAATACAAATTAACATACACCATTTTCTAGTCAGAGAACTTGTACGGCGCATGCCACGTGCGAAAGCGTTTTATCACTAGACCTCCTAAAGTTACTATAATTTGTTTACGACACCCGGTTTCTAACAGCCATTTCTATGAATATTATATTATGACGTCTAGCGTATACACGATAATAATATGTAACATAAATTATATTGATAATAATTTATTATAAATACTAAAATATATTATTATATATTATGTACTACTAGCAACTTACTGCCGTATGCATTCAGTCACAAGATTGTTCATTAAGTTTTGCAGCGCTACTTTATGCTTGTAAAATAAAGAATTCCCACCCACACCTAAGAGACGGTGTCACTAACACAAATGATCATTTACAACGCACACACTTGTAAGCTGCACGGCAGACGCACGCCCTTATATTATTGCCTATACTAAACTCCTTAGAAACTGTCTGTTTGCAATCCCCTTCACTTCTCATTTATTTTCTTTATTCACTATTGTTTCAGTATCATTACTATTTTCTTATACGCAACTATAAATTTTAAACCTGAGCGGACCTTTATTTCAAATGACATTAAAAATTAAATAAATATGTATTCTCTTCGAAACATCAATATACTTAATTAATGTAAATAAATATAAGCGCAAGACTTATCTTATGAAAATCTATATTTACTAAACACTAATTAAATAATTATCAAAAAATAATTCAAATCTCAAATATATACATATTAGTTGGTTTTCTGTTATAGTTAATAATCACCTTCAACAACCGTAGAAATAAGAAGATAGGTATTTCAACTCTGCGTTAAAATTATATAATATAAGTTGAACATTAAATATTCTATTTAATCAGTCACGAAATTCCGATTTGTTAATTGTAAAACAAACCAGCGTGAAGATGCTTTAAGACATTTTGTAGATTACTAGGTTTATATCTTAAACGAACTCTATTTATATGAACCCTATTGGATTATAAGAATAGATGACGACCTTCTAAGGTTATGACAAGAATCTTTCTAAGCTATTCTTGTTTATTGTTGTATATTTTCAAATCATACATTAGAAGTTTATGCGTGGGATGTTCCTTAGATTTATGATTAATTCTACACAGCAATACTCTAATCATGATCACGGTCACTTTTTTTGTAATAATAAATCAATTTAAATTCTTATTTTAGGATTTTATAAGTAAAAGTCTACATTTTCAAATAAATACATTGGTGTATTTTAAAACTTCATACTTTAAATAAAACAAATTTTTTTTTTTTTACTATAAATAATTGTAAAACACATAATTGTTTTTGAAATTGTATTTAATTAACATTTTAGTACTCAGTATTTCATAAAAGTTATTGAAATATGCATGAACACTAAAAATATTTATCCTAAAATTTATTTTTACAAAATTAAAAAATAAATGTAAAGTTTAATGTATTGTTGATTATACTCATTATTTAGAAAGTTTTTACAAATTATAAAATATTCAATGATTAATAATAATTATTATAAACTCCAAATTATTGTGACTATAGATTTTTGATAGTTTTTCAATAGATACATTAACAAATTATGATGAGCTTTGTATTCAATTTTCAAGAATTTATATGCAGCAAATGAGATAATAATTACAGTACTATTTATACCTAAGCTCGGAACTTTATGCGCTAAAAAATACTCAAATATGCGTTTATAATCATCATAATACATATACATAAAGATTTGGATGATAAACAGAAATATACAATTTATTGAATAAAATACTTTCTCAAAATAAATATTTTTATAAATTAGGTAAACGAGAAAAAATAAAAATGTAATTAAAAAAAAATTAAATAACAACTTTAAATTAAGAAAACAAATAAAAGCCTTGGGAAATGTTTAAAATAAATACGGATTGGTTGACGGTCACTTATGTAGTTATGTCTAATATTACGATTTCTCAGCGTTATAGAAATAATAATATATTTATTGTAATATTATTGTTAAGTGCATACTGCATAGGGAGCAATACTAAAATAGTCATTGCAGAATTAATTTAAATTGGCAAAAAAAATTTCTTATGCATTTTATGCAACATTATTGTATTCGAAAACTGTGTACGATGGATCGAATTTGTATCAAACCAGAAACTCAATAAGCATTTTCTAATCTAATATGCCTTAAGTTTCAAGCCTTGATATAACTCTCATATTTTCCATACATACCATAAACCTTAATATAGATCAAACAACTCGGAAAATACTCGCTAAATATCTGTAACCACTAAAATGCCAGCAGTAAATACAAAACAATACGCCAATATATTCATATTTCATAGAATAAACAATACTTTAATGTGTATGTGAGATATCTGACACAGACAAACTGCATAGTGACATTTATTGCACAGTAAATTACCATTGGATATACACAAAAAAAAAAACTAATTAAGTAGCTTTGGAAATCACTAATTTTTCATCATTATTTAATATAATAATATAGGTACATTAATTACCACCAATTTTATAAATTTAGTATTTACTAATTTACAGTAGTAAAAATAACTACATGTATGTAGTTTATATAGAATATATTACGAATTATATTTTTATACATTTTATAAATTTAGTATTTACTAATTTACAGTAGTAAAAATAACTACATGTATGTAGTTTATATAGAATATATTACGAATTATATTTTTATACATTTTATAAAAATACAATCCATTAAAATTATTGTCGACAACAGTCACAAAGACTATCTAAAGGATGCTACTGATTATTAATATATAGGTAATAGTAAATCATGTCAAAGAATAATCGTCTTTGAAATCTACTGCAATAGACTTTTATGCCATCTCTGCTATAGAATAAATAATAATAGTAAATAAGTATTTAAATTAATACAAATAAGATAAATAAAACACCTTTTTATTATAAAATACTGTACTTAAAAAAATTAAAAATGCAACTGAAACTGAAAAAAAAAATACAGAAAAAATTCTGTTAACATGACAATATAACAGACGGATATTTAAATACTTAGTTAATATATCCAAAATTTAGTTTTAAAATATTAACAAAATTATTTGTTACAAAATAAAATAAAATAAATAAAACCAATATGAAAAAATCAAATATGTTGGACAAAAAAAATCTCAGATCATTAATTAAATCAGTAATTTAAAACATTGCTTTTATTCGCATCTTTCTGTGTTATTTTTGATGAAACTACTTAGAATGGCATAAACGGAAGTGTAACACCAAGGCTTATCTGCAAAATAAAATGACTTATTAGATATTAATTAAAAGAATATTATCATAATTCTTACCGTTTTTATTTTTACCACATTTTAATCTTTTCCCACCATATTTCGGTATTTTATGAAGAAAAATATGTCGATTAATATACTGTTGGATATCATCTTTAAGTATAGTAATGTTGGTCCAAATAAATCTGCTCCTTTGTTGGACATCATTTGCATCCATTCCAATGATAATTGGTTGACAGTTAACAAACCTTATAAAATATACAAGTTTGAGTTTTAACATTTAAGATTATAACATAATGTTTTTTAATGGTAGGTAATTGGATCAGTTTTGCTGTAAATCCGAGAGGGTGGGTGGGTCTCTGTTATTGATGTGTTAAATTTGAATTCATGGATTTAGCAATCAATACGAAAAATGATTCTGAGCAAGACAGATTGTAGTCAGTTTATTTCACTAAGTAGATTTTATGTTTTATTGATACCTACAATAAATTATTAAATTATTTATACTACTTTGAATATTACATGTTCAAGAATAATAAAAAATTTTCAGAAAATTTTGTATTGAATCATTAGTATTTAGTTAATAAAAAATAGAAGGTCCTTTAGTCCTTACAAACTAGGTAATATTCGAGCGTTTTGCATGAGGTAATGATGATTTGGAGAAAATTTTAAACACGTAAATGTTAAAAGTGTAAACTTTGAGTACTATCGAATAAAATTAGTGGCAATATAAAATCGCGTGAACTATTCGATTGGAGTAGAAGGGCCTTAAACTTAGTTTTAGCCTTAACACTTATACAACTCAAAATTGAATAGGGTCTATCTATAAATACCGTAAGAAGTTCATACTGTTCAAAGTGTAAAAATAAATGAAGAATGTAATTGTATAAATTAAAATAAACATAGTTATTTATCATTTAAATAGGTAGGTTATTTCGTCCAAATTTGAACTAAAAGTGTTTATAAAAAATAATTGGCTATATATTACATTTGTTTAATTTTATGATTTCAGTATCAAATATTTATGAAGAATCCTATATTAAATTTTCAAAACTTAAATAAAAAAAGTGGGGAAGTACTAAGTGGGTACCGCTTTACAGTACATTAGGTGCTGTATGGATCATTATTATATATTATAGGAGTGTTAAATTTGAATCCAATGATAGGTATCATTGTATACGAAAAACGATTCTGAACGGAGATGATTTGTCAGCCAAGAATATAATTTCCAATGGTTGGTGAAAAAGGTAGTTTATGTTTTAATAGCCTGAATATACCGGAATTTAAGTTCTTTTATAATTATTATAAGCTAAACTTATGGAAAATCTTGTATTGAATTTTCAACTCTTAACTACTTATACAAAAAAATTTATGAATTATACCTACAAAATAATTTGCAAATATTCATGGTTTTGACGAATTGTTGTCAATATTTGAACTTCAAATAATAATAAAAAAAATTGTGCCTATGTATTCTTGTAATTTTTTAATCACTATAAGAACAACTTATGAGGAACTTTGTATTAAATTTTCAAGTATTTTGTTTGATGAGGCCAAAAAAATTTTATCGACACTTCAAAAAGTTTTTCAGTAAAATTGAAAATTTAAATTATCTATAAATAGCTCAAAAAAAAGTCAAAATATTTTAAAAATTAAATCACGTAAATAAAACGCGAATCTAATTAACTGGTAAAATTTTTAAGTATCTATGAATTATACTTTTTGAAAAATAACAAATATTTAAAATTAATTATTTAAATTAAAATTGTTTGAGGATAATTCGTTATCGTTACGTTATTTCGTAAAAATTTAAAATTCAAACGCACTTAAATTTTTCTTATAATGATGCTTAGTTTACTTAGTATAAAAATTTTTATAATTTTTCAACTTCAAAATTACTTACAAATGTTCACGTTTTCGGCAGATTTCGTAAAAATTTGAACTATAAACGTTTATAAAAAAAAATTGTGACTAACGATTTTTAATTTTTTTTAGTTACAATGATAACAACTCAGGAATTTATACCCAATAAATATAATATAAGACTTTCGGCTACTTTTGACAATAATTTCAATACACAAAAACGTAAATCGTTCCAGATAAGTCGTATTCCTTTAAAATACACATAAAGGTATCATAATACTGTCACTGATAGTCTATAGAACTAATAAATAAAATAATCTGGAAAAATATAAATACAATGTCATTGCAATACTTTCACTATGATATTGTAATATTAAATGTGTTAGGTGTAAATAGGTGTAACATCAAAATTCTAAAACAATTTTTTTATACACGCAGTTTTGAACACAGTGCTCGTTCCTCACGTGTAACAATATAATGTTAAAAATAGTACCGTCTAATGTATAATACACATGTAAAATTGTAAAATATAACAATGGTCGTGATAAACACTAAAACAGTACTAGTTTCAAATAAAAGAAAAATAGCTGGTCTCCAATGTGTTAAATTTAGTAGAAATATTTTGAAAATGTCACCTCTTTTAAGTACCAACTAAATTCAATTTGATAACAAAAACCATACAAACCACTAATTCACAATAAAAAATAAAAAAAATACACCATGATAAAATTAATAAATTTATCGCTCTGCACAGAAACTAAAATTAGTTAAATTAAAATAATTTTTGGCAATAAAAAATATGTTTAAGTCTTAAAATGATAGGCTAGATTGTAAAAATATGAAAATAATTTTTTTGCATATTTTTTGTATCATATTATGTCAAAAATATCAGTGTAAAATACATATGATACCTAATACACTTTGATGTATCAAGTGTACTAATCATAAATGTATAAAAAGTGAAACACCAACAAAAATACAAATATTAAGTAACACTAGGTATTTTACATAATAATATGGAATTCTTATTAGTTAAACTAAATGATTACATAGTTATCAAATCTTACCTTGAAATTGTACTAAGCTCACGAACTTTGATCGCAGCACTAGTTTCAAATGCCCAAAATATAGTTCTATCATCATGCAATGCTTCCATTTTGTTTTTAATAAGCAAAAAGGAGAAAAATTTTTTCATGCAGTCATACAGATCTATCGGAAAAATTAATAAGACTTAATTAATAAAACATACGTCATTGAACTTTTAATCAACTAAACTTTTATTTCACTTACTAAAGAATTTCTCTTTATTATAATTCTCATGGTTAGGATAATATTGAATAACTAATTTGGCATTTTTCTGATTATTGTCTACATTATCGCCATTTAAATAACTAGTCTCAAGAATCTTAAAAGGAAATTCTAGATTTTTTAAAGCTTTTGGTACTAAAAAATAACAAATACATAATAAGATCATTACCCAGTTTAAGAACAACATTTTTTAGTAAGCTTCTCTATCTCATCTCCAGTAAAATTAACATTGTAAAATAATACTTAAAATGTATTTTAATTAATAGAGATATGAATTAAAATAATGTTTTTGTTGGACCGAGTAAAATCGAAATTTCAAGCGTGTATAATGGAGAAATAAAACAATGTATCATCTAAATATTATTTACCATTGTTTTGAATATCTTTTAAATTCAAAACATGTATCTCCTTAATTTCTTCCTTAGTACAGTTATTTTCAGTGCTGGCTGGATACAAATTATAAATCTGTAATAATGTGATTTTTAAATAAAATCATTTTTATGATTTTTGATAGAACAAGATCAAGAAGCAAGTATAATGATTACGTTTTTTAGTTGATCTGCTGTTTTTCTTGGAATTAGTTTAATAGTGGTCTTTAAAGCGGAGGTATTCAAACATGCAAAACATTTCCATGTTTTATCTTCAAGAATTTTTTCCAAACCTTTCAGTTCACAGTAAAATTCTAAACATTCATTGCAATAAGCTCTGGATAAAAAATAATATGCGAAATATATATGATGTGTACAAAATAACAGCTTTAAAAACTGCATAATTGATTGATCATACCTTATACAAAAACCGCACAATACTAAAGTGTCTTTTTGAGTAAGACAAACGCAACATCCATCCTATTAAAATATATTAAATGAAATAATTATTGATAAATTAAAAATAGTCAAAACAATCTTGAAAATTATACAATAATTATAAAAATGAACAATTTATATTTTATACTTACATTTGCATTGTCTTTGGCTATTGATATAATAATGTCTTTTCCATTTGTCTAAAAAGAACAATAATAATAAAAAAAAAAAAATTAAGAAAAAGGATTAATTACAATAGGAAAGCCAGGGAATGTTGCCTTAAGTCTAGGGAGGCTTTCTGAATACTGTTTTTTTCTTTGTAATTAACAAAACATATTGGTGTTGAAATTAAAAAAAATTAATTAGTAAAAGAATCAGGACTCATTGACCTTACACAGATTATTGACAACTTTGGGAAATTAATGCTCATTAAGTACAATTTAAACTGTTAAAAATGACTTTAAAAAAATATACCATTAAAGATAAAGATATACAAACTTACATTACTCTTTTACATTTATTTTGAAAAAGGAGAAGGGCCCTCTAAGTTTTTCACATTGGGGCTGTATTTTTATACTTAACAACATTGATTAAATAATAAACAATTTCTAAATATTTCATTGATAAAAGTAAGAGTACATAATAATGGTTTAACAAAGAGAAACCATAAAAATAAAACTAAAATTAAGATTAATAAAAAACCGAATTAAAAATAATTTAAGGAGAAAAGATTAAACATACTTTTTTAATTTCAATATTAATTTATTTTGATTTTTTGAAAATATTATATTATTATCATTTGCATAAAGCAAAAAATCTATGCATTTTTAAATGTAAATTTGTTAAATTTGTTCCAAGCATAAATCATATTTTAAAATATAATATATATTATGTAGTTTTTTAAAAATTTTAGAATTTAAAAATAATAAAAATGCCTACTTACAAAACAGTTGTCACACAGAAAACCTTTAAATATTGGATGTTTAATCTCTAGTTTATCTGTACATTCTCGGCATGCCATGCAATATTGGTTTTTCATTTTTGCTAGGAATAAAAAATAAGTAAATAATTCAAATTAATCAAAATAATATAGGTACATTAAACATATAATTAAAATGCTATTTAGATTAGTTTTTTTCTGGTGTTATAGTAAGTTATTATTTATTTATCTAATTAAATACTAAATTTTAGTAGTGATGGGCACTATCAAATGAAAACTATCGAACTACTCGATAGTTTTAAACTATCTATTTATTCGGTTGTTTTTATAAACTATCGTATGTACCAATACTATTGAAACTATCGAACTACTAAGTGATTCATTCAGTAGATGGTTTACACTTACAGAAAAATCACACAACCGAATGAAAACTATCAAGTTATGTACTTGATAGTTTTTCTAAACAATCGAGGTTTAGAAATATTTATTCAATGGAAAAATCACTCGGTTGTTTTATAAACTATCAATAGTCAAAACTAGTCAGTAGCGCCTATCACTATTATTTAGCTCAGGAATCATTTTTTTTTTTTACAATAGACAATTAACTCTCAAATAGTTTTTTTCAGATATAATTAAGATTAGTAAGATTAATATAAGTAATATTTAACAAAAATAGTTTAAAATAAGTAATATTAAACAAGAATAGTTTAAAATAAAATGTCATAAAACATAATAAAAACAACAATTTTTTGTTCATCAAAGCATAAATATTAAGTAGTAGAGTAAATTAATATCTATAGCAGTCATAAAATGGCACAAACAAATCATGTCTTTTATTATAACCATTACTTACAAATTTCAGAAACATCAATTTTTCTTTTTTCTCCATGTGGGCTTTCAATATCTTTTTCTTTTTCTTTTTCTTCAATTGTTCTCTTCATGTTATTATTTGTCATAATGATTTTTTTTAGAAAATTTTCTGGAATAATCAACTCTTCATCTTGATTACGTTTTTCTATTAAAAAGTTACATATTATATTGTTATTAACTTATAGTACTACATTGAATATAAATTAGTTCAGTAGTCATTTCTAATTTCCTAAATATTTAAATAATATTTTTAAAATTATTGTATTCAGAAATATCTAAAAAAAATATCTTAATAGGACGCATATGTTGTAAGTCTTACAAACAAATGGCATTTATCATATTTTGTTCATAGAAATTTGATTTATTCCATTGTTTTTAAAATTAGAGTAAATTGAACTATTTTAAAATAAGTTTCTAGTACTTAAAAAAAGTGATTAATAGAAATATAATCACAGAAATTTTTGTTAAAATTAAATTGTAAGGTTACCTACCTTTATGGATTGAAATAGAAAAACTAAAAACCAAGTACCTATCTGATTAATCGTTTTAACTAAACTAATTATCATTATAGGTATAATAAGTATAATAATTAATAGTTAAAAGATGTTTCAATTACTTGTTGTACCTTTCATAATAATGGGCAACTTCACTAATGCCCAAGTAATCTGATTACATTTTCCATCAAAATATTTAGGTATCACAAAGTTAAATTGTAAGGATAATATCTAAAAAATATATTAAATAGGTATAAATTATATAATTTTGTTTTAAATGATAAAATGATTAAGTAAATACTTTAATTGCTTGTTTAACACCTTCTTCGCGTTGACCACATAAATTAGCCATACCACTTTTTATTTCAGATATGAATTCAAATATCAAATCATTTCTCAACTAAAAATTACATTTTAAAAATAAATGTAGATATTATTTATTTAATTGTAGGCATATATTATATTATTTTATAGTTTTAAAATTTTGAATTATTCTTTGGGTTTTTCAACTACAATACTCTATATAAATATTCCAATTTTTATTACCTGTGACATGCTATCATTACCCAACCACCAGACACATGTTTTTTCAGGCTCATCTTTAAAATATACTAAATCCATTTTCTTGGCAGAAATGATTATTGCTAAATATTAAAAAAACATAACAAGATAAAAAATAATTTAATGAACATAATAAAAATAACACATAATAATTTTTTTAAAAAAAAAACACAAAAATTACATCTGGCAAGTGCTTAATAATCTAAATTTAAAATTTACAGTTTGATAAAATTTTGTAATTTTAAATTTAAGAATGAATTTAACATTATGTAGTCTCAATTTCTTAGTGATAAGTTTTGATGATTTTATGTGAGCAGGTAATGTGTTTTATTATACATACATTCATATTAAAATTAACATTATTAATTACTAAACATAAACTTGCTAAGGCCCAACCTTTTAAGTTGTGCACTTGTGCGGACTATCAATTTTATAAAAAACATCTTTGAGGCCCTTTAGTAGCACACCTATATACATAATATATTCAAATGCGTATAATATACAGAGTGTATCTTATGTTGTTGTACACTGAGTTTTTAATGATTATGGATCTATAACATGGAATTTTTAAAAAAAGAAAGACGTGTTTGTCTAATTTCTTTAGAACAACTTTTACATTTTTAACCAAGCAATTGTACTAACATCAAAACCAACATATTTTTAAATGTTAACAACTACATTTTTTAATTAATTCTTATAGCTTTAAAAAAAAAAAAAAAATTAGATGTTAAAACCATACATTTTGGTTCACTGGTTTATTTACTACATTGACCCTAAACTTTAATAAATTGATTTAAATGAATTGTAGTTCTTAAACAAATTTTTTTAACTATCTTTTAATGCAATTATACAGCTTTTTATAAACTTAAATTGAAAATCTTATCAAATACGAAAAAATATTTGTTTGGAATAATTGCCTACAAAACTGTTGAAGGTATTTTAACATACAATTATAAAATAAGTATAGGTACAAACATACTATTATTGTATGATCATAATAACTTGATTAATTTAAATTTTTTTCCATAATCATTTTGTTCAATTAAAATAGTTTAAATTTGAATACTAAATAAGGTACCTACGGCACTCATGCCGAGTCGGTGTCGTCGGGAGCGAGAAATACAGCTTCGGCACTTGGCAGACTAATGCCCAATGTAGGTGGCCCAGCCCAGTGCAAACGCAGCCTGTTGATGAGCGTGGTTCACAGCCGTCTACTGTACGGTGCCGCTGTCTGGGCAGACGAGGTGCAGAAAGTAGCTAAGTATCAGAACATTATGCTCCAGAGTCAGAGATGCGCTGCTGTCAGAGTAGCGAGATGCTATAGGTTGGTGTCGGACATGGCTGCGCTAGTCCTCGCCAGGATGCCGCCGGTTACGGTGCAAGCAGCTGTGCTCAAGCGAGCCGCTGCCCTCAAGAATGAAGGTGTGATTCTGTCAGCGAAACTGAAGGAGGATGACACGTTGAGTCGATGGCAGGCGATGTGGGATGCCTCCAAAAAAGCAGAGTGGACGAAATTCCTCATTCCAAATCTACGAAGATGGTGGACTCATGGATCTAGGCAAGTCAGTTACCACATGGCCCAAGCACTAACTGGCCATGGCTGCTTTCAGGCCTATCTGTGGAGAAAAAATAGAGCCACCAATCCGGGCTGTGTACACTGCCCAAATGTATTCGACGACGCTGAACATACATTGTTCAACTGTCCATTTTGGGATGCAGCGAGAGCGGATGTAGCAGCAGCGATTAGGAAATCGGTTGGCCCCGAAGACGTGCAATACCTCTTGTGCGGTCCTGTTCTGCAGGAGCTCCCGGAAGAACCATCCACGAGGAGAATGGTAATGGCTGCATCAGTCAGACACAAGGAGCTGTTTATGCGGATGGTGGAGACCATATTCGCGAGAAAAGAAGAGTTGGTGAGACAGCGGCAGCGCCAATTGTGAAGATGTCAATAAATTAGTTAAGATAACTTGTTGTGGGCTGAACGACCAAATAAGGGGGTTAGAGGCCCTCAGATTGCATGTAACTTAAATGAATTGTATTTGATATTGTTGTGTTGTTATTTTTGAATAAACGATGTGGCCAGGGAGGCAGTTTTGAGGAAACCTTTTTCCCTCCCTGACTGCGATTCGGAAAAAAAAAAAAATAATAAGGTACCTAGATTATGATTATCATTAGGGCATGGATGTTGTAGTAATAAAAAAATAGTAAAATTGATTACAGTATTGCACTAAAAAATACCAAAAATTGCACTTCCACTGATTATACATAATATATTATAATTATGTCATCATCATAAATTTATACAATATATCATTGTATTGCACTATAAGTGTTTATTTTAAATCACATAAAAACACATTCTCATCTTATACGTAATTTTTTACAATAGTGGAAATATTTGGCTTAATTTTCAACATATTTAACAATAACAGAATGCAATCGTTTAAAATTCTCGGAATGATTGAAGAACAGATTATACAATCAATCACATTTCACAAATTATTTTGTATTGTATTGAATACCTACCGACTTGATATTATCTTTATTTCAATAAGATACCATTATTACTATATACATACTATACTAATATTTAGATTTTATGGCTGGAAATATTATAGTATTATCTTATGTATACGAATGTCGATTGTGGACTATAGCAAAAATAGTTGTATAAATGAGTAAATTCAACAAAATTGCAATAAAATTGAAAAAATTCCAAAAATTGCACTTACAACTTTTAGATTTGAATTTGTACTTACATGAAACTTACTTAGTAATAAATTTAAAAAGTAGAAAAAATGTTGCAAATGCAACATTATCTATGTCTAACTGATATATACTGTTATAAAAAATTGGCCGTTTAAAATAAAGAAACATGTATTTTTTTAAAAATTCCATGTTATTAAACCATAATCGTTAAAAAGCCCAGCGTACAAAGACATAATAATAATCTTATATCTTATCATATTAAGATACACTCTGTAATCTGTATAATATATATTTTATATTATATGATTTATGGCCCAGTACCATGCTACTCTCGGCCCATGGGTTGGGAATCGCTGTGCTAAGGTATGAACTTGATTAATACAAAAAATGCAGGTGTTGCATCCTTGTTATAAATATTACAGACTTGTATTTTACATATATTTATTAAATATTTCATACTTGTGTTATTGCAGTAGTGTCATTTTAGAAGGGGGAACATTAATTTAATTAAGTATTAGGAAACAGCTTGTGAGGGGGGAGAGGCAAGAATGGATTGGGATCAAAATTTGAAACAGAAAATTATAAATACAAAAGCTTACTATTTATTTGTATTGGCCAACAAATAAATTTACTGAAATACTTTGTAATTTATTATTAAAGTAAAATTTAAATTAGTATTTAAATTATTTTAATAGTAATTTTAACCATGGTTATACACTTAAAAAATAAGGCTTTTTATATAGCAAATCACTTTGTAGAGCGACTAGTTTAATTATTTTATTGTGGTCTAGAGGAGCCAATTTTTTTTTTATTCATCATAATTAAATGGGTAATTAAAGTTTCAAGCTTTGAATCACGTGGCTGACTACAAAGTCTTGTTTTAATATTCTTAAGCTGTACAATTTATCTTTCAGATGTCACATGTGTTTAATTCAAGGTTAGTACTCAGTACATATTTATAACCAAGATATAGATTGGACTATGTTTGACGATAAAAGTTCCTATGTGTTTTGTTTAAAAAGTGTAACAGCATAAAAAACAGTTTTTACAACTTACAAAATGTTATTAAATCATTGTCATTCTTTTTATGTCTACTAATACCTACTTCTTCATTTTTATTTTTATGTCATGAGTCATGACAGATGAGATAATATAATATTATTTTTATTGTTAAGAATACTGGAATATAAAAAAAGACAGCGATTCACAGGAAATTTTCCAATTTCCAAGTGGACCAACTAACTCTGGAGGAGAGTTGTTTAATTTTTTTTATATACCTAGTAGGTTGTAGGTAAGTAGGTTAGTACCACTTAGATACATTTGTTAACATATATTTATATGACAATTCAAAGAAACTTTTGTTCAAAAAAATATAAAATATAATATGGTTTTTTGGAAGATATCATTCCATTGAAAAAACCTCAGTATTTAATTAAATGTATTATAATGTATAAGGGGGCTTTATTGTATAATATAAATATTAAATTATAAATATTTTTAATGTAACCCTAAGAGAGCGTTATGTAAGCATTTGTGTATTATATTCAAAGTAGTATGCACGTATATTTAATAATATGTATTAATGAAAAGTTAACCACCGAAGTTACTTAATTATCCAAACAAATCTTTAATCTTGGAGACATTACATGTATGAAAATTTCAATAAGAAAAATATAAGTAATTTAAAAAAAAAAAGTTAATTTTTGAAATTAAACTAATGTATTAAGTTATTCCTTATTATACCAACAAATGTTCAGCATTGGAAAGCTTTTACGTTTAAATACTTAAGCGTTAAGCACCTATAACTTCATTGTTAGCAGTTACTTTTAACTTTTAAATCAACTCGAAATTCTTCTAATTGGTTGAGACAGATCACATTGTGACCAAAAAAAAAAAGGAAGTTGAAAGAAAATGCAATACCTACTATAGCAGAATATATAAATGAGACTGATGAAAGGTCACACTTTTTTTATGAATATAATACATTACATTAGTTAAAATGGTATTTAAATTATATTATAGTACCTAATTGCTGGTTATGTAGGAGAGTGGCTCGAAATCCCCATAGGTCAAACTTTTTTTTAACTTTTAAAACCACTAATATTATTTTAACATTCCTATCATTATAACAATTTGCCCTTGATTAATGACATAAATATGTACCTGATAAAAAAATACAAATTGATTTAGATATTTAATTTGAAATTATTAAAATAAAATGTTAATATTATTATTTATTAACTATAATATATTTGTATATGTCACTCAACTATCTAAACTTGTATTTTTTCATTTTTAATTACAATTTATTTTATAACATAACGCCTCTAGATCAGTGGTTTGGCAACTGGTAGCCAGTGCATCTATTCTATTTAGCTTGGCTTTTTGTGTTGATATATATATATATTAAGTTTAAGAATATAAATGAAATCAGCATAACACTTCAAAGTAATAATCAACTTATTCCTGACATGTGGCTTCATATTAAAATATTATATCTTTTGAAAATAAGTTGAAAATATTACGGTCTCACTTTAAAAAAAAAAAAAATGAATAAACACATTTACCGAATCGTAAAAAAACTTTATGAATCATCATAATTATCATTATCAACAATTAATTTTTTTGAAGCTATTTCTATACTTCAATAGGAATTTAATAATCAATTTCAAACAACTTTCACAATATTTTCAATTCCTTGACAAACCGTTTAATATTTATATCCCTGTTGAGCTACATTGCTACAAATGGAAATAATAGATTTAAAACCACAAGATATCCTAGAAACTCATTGAAAGTTCGTTAAGTTTAAAAATAAGAAACTTAGGTACGGTTTATTCAAACTTCAATTGATTATGTATTATGGATATCAAAAAAGTTAACAAATTTGTTGACACAGTAAATCTTCAATATCTTGTATAAATTAGATTTATCAACTATGATTTTTAAGTTTAGGAATACAGTAAGAATAATTACTTTTGCACCAACATCTCAAATGACGGTTTTCATAATTGGATTTTTTTCTTTGTAATTGAACTAATGCCCAAAGAGTTAAATAATAAATAAATTTATGAGCATAATACCTATAATAATTAATAAACTAAAATAAAAATAATATGGGCAACAAAATGGGGTTTCAACAGTTCCATTATATAAACAGTCCCGTAAACAGTTATAAGCAGTAATTAACTATTCAAAAATATTATGAAATTGCTTACAATACCTAGGTGGCTCTCATACCTTATTATTATAAATATTATATTAATAGAATATACAAAACTGAAAACAATTAGGTAGGTACTTAACATATTAACTTGAACATATTTAATAATAATGTAAAAGGATAATTAATAGGTATATAATATTATGCATGCATCAAAATTCAAAATATTTAAAGTAGGTTGAATGTAGGTATATAGGTATTACATTAAGTACCTATATAATAATAAGTAACCCAAACATATTGACATTTGAACCACTAGAAATATTAGTAGGTATAGGTATTTAATGTAATAGGAAGAATGAACATTTTCCCCGAAATTTTAATATAAAAAATAATATTATATATTATTTAATAATTATTTAAAAAAAAATATATTAATTAAAAATAATAAGTGCATAATACGTAAGTCAAATATAATTATTAACATATTATAAATTATAACTACTTTAGTAAAATTAATAAATTACATACCGGGCCATAACTTGGATTTTTTGGATATTTGCGCCCAAACGATTTGGCCTTGCTGTTTTTCCACGTCAATTTTCATTTTACCACGTTTATAACTTATCTTCTTGTAATGTAAAGCTTATTGCTCGAAAATTATTCAACCAATAATTATTTCGGAAAAATATGGTCACAATCGCTTCACGGTTCACTGCCTAAGATCCACACGAACGTTTTAATTTACTAATTTAATAATAATAAAATAATTTAATTAGGTATTGAAATACAATAATAATATAATTGTTATAGTTGTATAACAAAATTATAATACCTACCTATAAGACAAAAATGTAATTAAATGAAAAACAAAACCAAACGACCAGAGCGCGTGCAATAAAAGACACGGCCGTAATTAACGACTGGCCGTCAAAGAATAAGGCTGTAAGAAATAAGAACGAATGACAAATGAGTAACGACTAACGGTCGGGCGTCGAAGTCACTACAATAGTATTATTATATATTTATATGGTGATTTCGTCGATAGTCGATGTCACTTTAGAGCGCTGTTGTAGAGTTCTAGTGGTGCGCGTAGTCGTCCAACCGAACACAGCGCGCTGGCGGACGAATGAAGACTGACAATTAATTGCCATTTCATAGAAATTAAGAAATGTCTATACACATAACATTAATAATAACTTTAGTTAATAATACGATTAATAAACAGTCTAAAAATAATATTAAAATACAAACTATGCGAACGGCTTCTAAACACACGGCTGCACAGCAAGAGTGTCGATAATGACGATCAATTAGGAAAGATTAAGGGATTTTCCATCGGCCGTCTGGAATGTGACACGAACGAATGTGTAATTCCTTTCTTTTTTTGATACTTATAGTACTTATATACTCTAACGAGTTTATGTTTAACTATCCATTATGACATACGTAATGTAGGTACCTGTTGCGATTGAATTACTTATTCTAGCTGATTATGCGCATTTAAAACTGTCAAAAACGAAGTCTGCATTCGTAGTTGTTTGCTTATATATTTTTTATTTTTAAACCGTGTAGTCTACCTAGGTCCTAGACTACATAATATTATAAATTATAATATACTAGGCACCTATGTCCCATATACATAAACCATAGTATAGTTTAGTATGTAGGTATATAGCAAGTTAATGGTACTTCAGTAATATAGTAATCAATATATTATTTATAGACCTACAGCTGCTGGTAATGATAAATAATGAAAATATTGATATGACGCCGGATTCAATATTAATATTGTTTGCAGAATAACTATGCACGACGAATAAGATTTACATAACGGGGAGACGCAGGCTGACCACATTTTTCCGCCGGAACTCGGAAGGAACGCTGGAGTAATATAGAATAATTATTGCTATATTATGTACTACTACTACCACTAATGGAACCTAATGGTTACTCAAAATTATGCTTATTTTTAAACTAGAACAGACACAGTCACGCAGATCTTATAAAATCATTTTTAGTAGGTAATAGTATTATTAGTATTAATATTATTTATCAATATAGGAAATCTTCGACTTAATAATTTTGATTACATGTATAGATGTTAAGATATTATTATGTTGTGTTTATTTTCGTTTACACCGCTATCTACTCATACGAATAACACGAAACGGAATTAATTCGTTTTACAAAGTAAAATAAAATAAAAATACACTGATCACTGCTTAATATCATTGAAAATAGTATGATTAAAGTGCATAATATAGGTATATTATATATTTTATATATATAGTACCTATTGGTAATCGACGGTCGTAGTCCTCCTTGATTCAATTGAATTCACCAGTCATTAACTAAGAAGTCTAAATATATTATGTGCTTACCGAGTAGTTGAACAAATTAAATCAATAAAGATCATGTTTTCGAATTCTATAGTCATATTTTGTGTCACTCAACGAACGTACTGTTGAGATACAAATAGCTTAGAACAATTTTCCTGAAAATTTTAACATATTATGTAGGTATTTAAATCAAAAGTCAAACCAGTCGTTTTTTAGTTTTTTTACTTAGTGTGCCAAAGATAATAGATTCATAGAAATAGGATAGTTTCCCGTATAGTCGAATTCTGCGTGTTTTCAAACAATAGATCCGCGTACAGGATAATATTACATTATAATTAAAAAAAACGATTTTGCGATAAGCTGCTACTCGAATAATCGCGATTTTATCGTATATTTTTAATCTGTTGTAAAATAGCTACTGAGAGCAATTTATTTGTCAACACCTGTATAATCGACGACCAGAAACTATGCGATAGGTAGGTACATCATACATCAATTTTCTACTGAGATAAGGTAATGTGTCTTATATACCGTAGATAAACATAACAATATGTTGGTGTGTTTATTTTATTACGAAGTCTCCGTGTGCATAATTAAAATAATATTATATTCAATTGAATGAATTTAACAATGAACGCAGTTTCGGACAGCGGAGACGGCGGCGTGTGCATTGTATGATATTTTTAGATCATAATATTGTACTACGACAACAACCGTCGTCGGCAACGACTATAATAATACCCGCGAACCACTCAAACCGATTTAGCGGTGTCTTGGAAACGACGATAAATTCACAAAACAAAAATAATACAACATTACAAATTACAATGGTAAATCCGGCATGTGATGACGTGAGGTCGTTTCGTTATTAAAAATAAATCGACGTCGAAACTAGAAATTAAGCAATATAATAATAAAATATTATTAGACACAAGACATTATTAAAATTGTCAATACTGTAGTACTGTACTAAATCCATGGACTCGGTTATACAAGCAAACAGACGCGTAATGTTTGCGTTGAAACTCGAGTTTTCTACTGTTAACTGTTGACGAACATCGGCAGTCGGTACTTATTTATTTATTTATTATTTATTAATTATTATCATTATTATTATTATTTATCTCAAGACTCAAATGAGGTACGCCCAATTATTACACAAAATATACGTACCGTCTTCAAACTCGCAATACTTACAATATATTTAAATATAAATATAATATATTATTAGTGATAAATTATAATATAACTTGATTAAAAATAAAAATATCGAAAAATTCCATGCACAGTTGAAGTTATTGTGCTAGGTTTACAAATTACAATTTCATTTGGACGGGCGTCAGTTAATCGCGAATATTTAGATATGCTAGTTTTATATACATCGTTCACATGGCTCATGAAGACGCGCGTCGATCGCGACGACGCAAGATTCTATTTTCGCGCGTCCATGTGAACCTAGCCCTTTTAATTTAGATAGTAGGACAATTCATTCTAATATTAAACCTAACAACACAAAATCGGTTCTACTGGAGTAAAATCAATTGCCACGTTGAATGTTCAGATGTTTGTAAAGACACTTGGACGGAGACGACCCATATTACATGGGCGTAGGTAAGGGGGGTGTTTTGGGTGTTCAAACACCCCCCGAAATTAAAGATAAACAAATTTAAAATATATAATATTGTGAATTAAATTTAATGTACCTATATCTAGACCAAAACCCCCTCCGAAAATATTTCCTATCTACGCCCATGGTATATTATATTCTTAAATGTATAACAATAATAAATACGTATGTAAATATAATATATGCGATATGCAAGCATTGCGAGCATACCATAGAGTATATATGGAGCATACCGGGTTATAAATTTATTATTAGCTTAATATGTTTAATTGACCCGTCGACGACCAGTTGTGTTATTGGAAAACTCCTATGTGGCTGTGAACAAATAAAATACGTGTATTTTAATACTGATTTACCCGTAAAATTGGTCAAAACCGATCGGCGAACGGCTGTTACATGATCATTATGACGTCTTCGTTAAATTAAATTTTGTTTTGTTATAATATTACGTTTTAGGTACAGGACTACAGTTTTATTACAGTGGTCCTCAACCGGTGTGTCGCGAGATTGTCTAGGTTTGCCGCGAGAAATGTTAATAAATATTATGCAATGAAATGCATTTAAAAAAAAAATATTTTAGTAATAGAATCGTGGGAACCAAACTCAAGATTTTTCACAAATTTTCATTTGTTCAAAAATGAGTAATATTTATCGGTATTTTTGACTTCGATAACACAGTCGATCGCATACAGTGTACAACCATGATATATCATTTACTGCGTTTATATGATGACGTTAAAACGGTTTGAAATTAAATCGTTTTAATATTATTTAAAACGGTTTAGCTTTAACCGTTTTCAGATGTTTGTATACGAACATATATTAAATCGGTTTACCAAAAATATTTTATTAACCGTTTTAAAATTAATATTTTTCTCCGTGACTTTAGTCGTTTGTTCCAAGAGAATAACTAATAATGGATTGATTCATATTTTAAATTTTCATAATAATTATAGCAAAACATATTCCGCGTTTATAATATGTACATTTGATTATCCAGTTTTAGCATATAAAACGGTTTTAAATTCTTAAACTACATAGCGCGAGCGTTTTAACTTTTAAAATGGTTTACATTTTTTAAACCGTTTTAAAGTGTTTACATGAAATTAATGGGTTCTAATTTCAAAACGATTTAATTTCAAATTGTTTTAACGCCATCATATAAACGTAGTCAATGATTAAAATACATATTTGTATACTTGTATGTATTTCATCTATGATAATATTCGACAATAATAATTATTTTACGTAGAATATATTTGGTATTTATAGTACTATTTGCGTATCGTTCTTGTACGTTACTATAACACAAAATACCCATACTAAGGAATCGACGAAAATAATATTATGTGGCCGCCAGCTTAGCTGTAACGGGAAAACAATTCAAAATAGATTAA
>VUJU01000813.1:0-15520 GCA_009835225.1 Aphis craccivora
AATTATACTGGGTGCTTACGTTCGGTGCGAAATCTATTGAAGAATTTGAAATTTTCTTATAAAAAGTGTAATGATGGTCGAAAATTTTTAATGGAGAGAAATGACATTGTTGCACTTCGATGTAAATTTCTTCGAGAAATTTGTACGCTGCGCAAGGCAAAAGATGATCGCCCTATCGTGTATATTGACGAAACATGGGTCAACCAAAACCATTCGAGGTCAATGATATGGCAAAATGAATGTAGCACTGAAGGTTTGAAAGTTCCTACAGGAAAAGGAGGTCGGCTTATCGTGTGTCACGCTGGATGTTCTCGTTACGGGTTTATTCAAGGGTCCAAGCTAGTATTCCGTAGTAATACAGGCAATACCGCCGATTATCATAGTCAGATGAATGCTGAAGTATTTCAAAAATGGTTTATTGAACTATTAAATAATCTTGAAGAACCGTCTGTCATAGTTATGGACAATGCGTCATATCATTCCACGTTGGCAGAAAATTATCCAAAAAGCAATTGGAGAAAAGCTGACGTACAAAAATGGTTAACTGAAAAAAATATTGAATTTAGCCCGCTTGAAACGTTACCAGAACTTCACCAAAAAATTAAAGCCTTAATTCCACGCGAAAAGCAATATTTGCTTGACCAAATTGCTTTAGAAAATGGACACGAAGTAATACGGTTACCTCCTTACCATTGCCAATACAACCCAATCGAACTTATTTGGGCCCAAGTTAAGAGTCGAGTGGCGAAAAACAACAATACGTTCAAGATGGTGGATATCGAACGTCTGACCCACGAAGCGTTAGATGCGGTAACCAAAGAGGATTGGGAAAAGTGTGTAAGACATGCCGAACAATTACAAGAATTAGATAACCAAAAGGAAATCCTTAGAGACACCTTAATGGAACCAATAATTTTGACGATAATGCCTGATGATAGCGATTTCAGTGATGAAGAATCAGATACAGAGGAATTGGAATAACTATTATTTTATTATTTTATATTATGATTTATTTTATTTAATGCATATATAAAATATATTTGTAAATTGTTTTGCAATTATTATTAACAATAAATAAATTGTATGTATAATATATATATTGAATAATGTTTTATACTAATAATTTTTTTAACCATTTTGTCCCATCATTCGTATAATAATAAATGAATATAATATACCATGGTAATAAATTAATTTAAAAAAACGCGCCAATTAGTTTTGGAAGTATAACGACCCCTGAGTGGAAATGGCCGCTAGAGTCGCGCCGGTCACCGGCCAGTTTTCGTTGCCCGGACTATAGTACGACCATGAGAAGTTGAAATAAAAATACGTATTTCAATGAGTTATAGTAAATTGAAATAAATTGTAGTCTAAAACTATTCTTATTCTTTACAATCTTTTATTCACAGTTTCAATAGATTGTTGGAATTTTCTTGTTAATTATTAATGAATTAATACCATTTTGACTAGTAAGTAATATATTGGTGTAAATCGAAATCGAATGACTACCACAATTGTGTCAACTTTGACATGAACCATTATAATTTATTATGTAGTGCATTCAATTGAGATGCAGATGAAGTGAAATTTACTGACATTGTTTTACTCTGGCTCAATAAATTGTTTGGTTTTTTTTTTTTTTTGTAACGTGATGAGTTTGCGATACAGATGCTATGATAATTAAACTATAATATTAGGGCGTGTTTGGCTATATTGCGCGGGAAAACTAAAACTAATTTGTGATATAAATGTGTTGATATTTCTTTTTGTATCAAATACAGTATTTTTTTTACTTGTTTTTTTTCAGAGCATATAATTATTATATTTAATTTGAAATACTATTTTAGTTAATAATAGAATCCAAAAAAATGTGTCCACCATAGATAGCTATTAGTTTATTTGCGTATAATCCATTAGGTTAAATACAAAAATAGGTGGTACTTAATATATTATGTTGCACGTCTCCATTATAAATATATAAGTATGATAAGTATAATAGTATAATAGTATAAGTATAAGTGATAAGTATTATCAAACAAACACTTCTATAATGGAAACATATTTTCTGAAACTCTGCATAAACAAGACTTTATCAAATGAGTTTTATATTCACATAATATTGTATACATTTTTGGAAACGAATCATTTTTATAAAATAATTTTAAATAGATATCACATAAAGACATGTTATGTCTCACATGGCTCTGTATATGGTTCATTACGTCACAATAAATTTTGAGAAATGACTTAACGTATAATAAACTGTACTCGAATAAAGAGAACTTCTTCAGATGGGTTTCTCAATTCTCATGAACAATGTATTGTCTATTGTATACTTATTATGGATATAAATTATTTTAAAACGATATTTCTTTTACTTATGCCTTTATTTACATACAATGATCCATTGGAACTATATATATTATTTAACTTTTATAAATTTAAGAAACTAATAACAATAGTTATAATAATAAATGAATATTTTGTTTATTGCGGGAAGGAACTATAGTTCATAATACAAAAAGGTATTATATACAACTAATATACTGACAAAATTAAGATTTTGGTTCAACAAATTTTAGTCGTGAAAATGGATTTTGATTAATTTACAAAAAAATATGATTTATTGAAGCAATTTTTAAAATTTATTTTTCTAACTAAATTATTAATATATTAGTAATATTTATATTTATTGTACCTATGGTATTCTTATACTTATTTCACGTGTTTATTTATAACGCAAAAAGTGTTTCAATTATAAAAATTGATTTGATTAAAATATAATTGACTTTTAAATAATCAAAAACCATTTTCAATATTAAAATTGGTCAAATAAAAATCTATAAATGTTGTCAGATGCTAAGTCCAAATACTATTTTTTTATTGTAGTTTACTTTAAACATTAGTTTCTAGTACATTATTGGCTTATAATATTATCTTGTTGATAGTTGATAATAGAAATATTAATATATATTTTTGTGTATTATTGTTACCTTTAATACTTAACAATTATATATACCATTTCTTATAATGTCTTAAAATCACAGTTTTTTTACACAGCTTATAACTAAAATTAAGATCACATACCTCTTATATTATTTAATAAAAACAGACTTCAATATTAAATTTCTATGGGTAAATATCCATAAATAAGAATGCATGGTAATTAGTTCTATTACAAACCACCCTCATATCCATAGCATATCTTAAGATCTTTCCTAGTGATTCCATAATTTGACTTCAGCCCTATCATAAGGATTTTTATAGATAATTAATGGCAAAATCATTTGGAAACGCTCCCACTTTATTTTGAATTTAGTATTAAACTATTTCTTCAACCATCCTACTCTTACCCTGGTTTCACAACATTAATATCCTTGAAAATGCATAACCCTCTCTTCTTGTTTCTGTTTAGCTACACCTTATTTATTCTTATAAACTTTATATTTAATAGTCATTCATTTATTCTCTGCTCATCATCGTGGACACGATCTATACTCTATAGAATTTATCATCTCTACTTTAACTGCTACAATTTTATTTTTAAGACATTTGAAGTTCAAATTCATATGTAGAATAATGATTTAAATTGTATGCTTTTGTTTTAATTTAAAAATATCCATCGTGGTTAATTGAAACTAAAAGTTTCATTAAAAATATATATTACTATTTTGTATACACATAATTACATTTTTCAATGTAGTTCTTTCGAGAAAAATTTATTCAACCTATTGTATTACTATTAATAAAATATATTACTTTAAAATAATATAGGTATAGGTTGACAGACCGTCTTCGCACAGAATTGATTTTTGTATCCAATGATTTATCATTTCTCTCTCTTTTTTTTATTTATTTGTTATTTTTAAAATTAAAATGTTTCTTGCTCGTTATGTTGACATCAGATATCAACCAAAATGTTTTACTGTATTTCGCTCTTTTAAATTTATTTAAATAGGTACCCGTATCAAACGTTTAGATAAACTAGTGTATGGAATTTTAATTCTAAAAATACTTTGAATAGTCGTTAACAAACTGATAAATTCCAATTAAATTTTTCGACTACACATTTTGACCCTTTTTATACATGATTTTAACTGTACGCGCTATACCTACGCTCAACAACTCAACGCCCGTGGTAAGGAAATTTGATATGAATAACGTATGCCAAACCTGAAAATGATCAATGACTTCTATTAAATGTAGAGGAAATTGTAGTTGATGATTTTAATAAATGAACATATTATACGTGTATAATGTATAATGTATACGTTATAATATAATATGTTATGTAAATACATGAATTATTTTCTTTTTCTTGAGAGACCACGGTGTTTAGTATTAGGTACTCCCTATTTTATTGTTGAACATAAACGTGAGATATTGTTACTTTTTTAGCTATTGTCCGCCTGTCATACTATTTATTAGCTTGTTAATGAAAATTCGAATTATAATTTGCTGTAAGCCGGTGATAAATATAGTTATTGAGCTTACCTAATTGTATATATAACGTTAGAATCGTATTAGTTTAGGCTATAGTTTTATATTATATATTATTATTATATAACCCACTCGATGGTGTAATCGGTTTATGTAAATAATGTTTTACAATTATTTTATGATATTATAAATGAACAACAAATTATAGGTATATACTGTTTATTAGTAAAATGTCATTGTAAAAATAAATAAAGGATTTAGTCCAATGGATATATTGACACTCCCTTACCTATAGTTATAAATTATAAATCTCATCTCTGTTTGATAGAATATTATAAGAATCCTACGATAGACTTTAATACCTGTCCTGTTGACATTTGATCGTGTTTAATTCAAATTCAATAATCCTCAATTGTTCACAAACACCCATAAAATGATATTTATATTATGTTTGTCACTTATATAATATGATTTTGACCTTTTTTTTTTTTTTAAGTCTTTTTATATTGTAGAAATCAGGCCGAATGTTCAACTCTCAAATATTTATCACACTATTCCATTTGACCAATTATAGAGCTCAAAAGAACCTCCTCGAGACAAGTTAATATATCTATTATATGTATAGATGAAGAACACTCTTAAGAAGTGCGTATTCTATATGTACAATGATATAAACTCCGTCTACACCGCAGCAAAACACATAATATTACTATCGATCGTTTCATGTTTTTCACAGATCTCCCTCGTAGTAGGTGTACAATAGATTTTTTCCCGTCGACCGCCGACCGAGATAGATCCCACGAGTTCATAAACGGACAATAATAGTACGAGTACCTACTTACGTCGGGGGCGCTTACACTCATGACTTCCGTGGGGTCCCGCAGTACTATTAATATATTATTATATTATATACTTGTACTTCAGTCCTCGAATATATATATATATATATATAAATATATTTTAACATAGTCGATGGGGTAATTAAAAATTGCATTGTGCTCTCGTATGACATTATATACTCATTGACGTGTATAATATAAATATATATTATGTATAATACGCTAACAAATGCGAATTTGCTATAGACGTGTTCGTCCCCTAACGCCGATTTGAAAAACCCTTTCTGAGTTTTTCATTAGGACAAAAGCTACCCTAGACCATTGTCAAAATGCGTACACACTGCACCTTCTGCAGTAGTGAAAGCTCCTAACAGTTATTACTGCCCTCTCCTCATTCATCAGCTAACAACAGAATATTATACCCTCTCGTGCCCACACTGTAAAAAGTTAAAAATATATGTATTATGCGTTAATGCGTTATACTATATATACCTACTTTGACAAAACTTTCCAAAAAAAAAAAAAAAACAACCACGATAGCAAGAAAAATTTATTAATGTTTTAAAAAAGATGTTTTTACATACTTAGAAAATGCTAACGAAAATAAAAATATTAAAAGATATAAATATTTAAAAAAAATGTTGTTTCGTCTCGATTGGAAATTATACAAGAATAAATGTTCAAAAATATTAATAGATTTTGAAATAATGAGTGCTGTTTAAAGTAAAAAAATCGCCCTCATAATACCTAAGTACAAATGGAGTAAACTAAAAGGGTGGTTTGAAAAAAATTTGATTGAATTTCCGGGAAAACAATTGGAAATTACGATAAATTATTACACAGCCAGCCTGGGTGTTAAGATTCCTATGAACCATTACATGTTATAAGGTGTAAGCACGCATTTATAGTTACCAATTACATGACACATTATTATTATTAAGCTACAATTTCTGCTGCGAATATACTGCAGCAAATACCTACCATAATGTATCACGATAAATTCCACCCAGAAAAGTAGGTATGCAGAATTTATGTGTAGTTCACCACTACGCAGTAGTGCATAATAATAGTATATAGGTGTGTGTGCTTATATATATTATGTATATATATGTTATAATATACCGTTATAATAGTATTATGCTCATATGATAATATAACCTACGTGTTCACGTATATATCGGTCGGCGGAGTGGGGTGCGTGCGCGCGAAGAACGTACCGCCGCAGTGCGCCGATGAAATTAAAGCTGTTTATTATACGGCAACGATGTTTTAGGGTTAATTTAATCCACCCCGTCGCCACCCACATCGCCCAAACTACCCATGCCCGCCGTCACACCTCGCCTACCGACGGCCGGTACGCCGCCACTTACGCGTGAGGTCGGGGAAAACACTTTGGCTCGAATTTTTTAATCGGCTTCCCCCTCCATGCACTTCCTACCCGAATATACGCCGTATATGATATACATATATATAATTTATATGTATATGCTTTCGGGCAGCGGAGAGGGAAAAAACCATACCACTATTATAATATACACGGAACCTACGGGCTGCGTTTTATAATCGGCTCCTCAAACGCTATTCTTTTTCGTATATTATGTGTATGTGTGTGTGTATTATAAAAGAATTTTTTTTATAGGTATATATGAATTTATATATATATATATATATATATTGTATAGGTATCGGTATTGTATGGATCCGACTGCTGTTATACAGTAACGTCCAGTGTGAGATTAAAGTTTTTTCCCCTAGCATCGCGAAACGTTTTATTGTAGGTGAAAACTATAGATTTTTTTATTTTTACAATATTGTATAGCTGAAGTTACGTGGCATAGCCATTGATAATACTTTGAATATTTAGAGTTTTTTTTAATGCATGATAGGCGTAGGTGATAACTACTTGTATAGTTGTATATAATATTGTTATGTCGATTTTATTTTTAACGCAAAACTGTCGTTGTTTTTTATTAACAAATTATTTGTGTAGTTGGTTTTGTATGATTGAAAACACTCATTACTTAACACAACCTTAAGACATAAATAAAAAAACAAAGTATTCATTACCTAATAATAATATTATAATTAAACACTTTATTATATTTAGTTTGTTTTTGTTTTATATAACTGTAAATCATAATTTTATTTGCATATTATTTTGACCATTATTATTGACGATATAGTTACTATCAGACCACTTTAAACGATTATAGTTCACAAATAATGATCAGTTAGGGTATTTACATTTTTTTTTTCAGTTTAGAATAGTGTCATCAAAAATATATTGTAGACAATTATATCTGTTTTAAATAAGAGTAATTTTTTTTTATAATTAATAACCTGCATGGCTGTACATTAATGCATTAAAAATATATTAAAATATTATCTAAACAAAATCATTATCAAGGTAATTTCTAAATTTTTTATTCATATTGTTTCATTAAGAAATATTGTTTTGAGTTAGCTGACAAATAAAAATATTGTTTACCTACATTTAAAACTTTTTAATGCGTTTTTATCTGAAGACAATATTATATTGATAATAATTATTAAAAGTCTAAAAATAATAAATTAGCCTTTTGGAAATCAATGATTGGACATACCAATACACAACCGGAATATTATGCATAATTAAAAAAAATAATGATAGTTAGAGTATTCAAAAAATATAAGGAACATTATTATATTTTTACCAAAAAAAAAAAAACCCAAATTGATCAAGAAAAATACAATTTTAATTTCATACATCGTATTTTAATAAATAATTATATTATCAATAAGACAATGAATGTAGTTGTTTAAAATCGTACTTAAAATTATATTATTAAATAATATTATTTATAATTGGATAATATGTAAAAATGTTTATTTCAAATTATAATATTTTTGAAATAATATAGAAAATTATATCTGGTCGGATTGAAATTTTCCTTCTTTCTATTAATAGAACTATTAAATCTCTGGGAGAAATAACAATCAAATATACTACTAATCGTGATGACCCGTGTAATATTATTATAAATTATATTAGGTACTTGTTCAAACGAAAAAGTTGGTGATTTAATATAACGAGTGTTTTCATTTTTCATTAAACTTTAATATTTTAGTAGATCGCGGATTTCGTATTACAAATATTATATTTTTAACGTCTAGACAAATAAAATCTAATCGGTCGACTAAATCGTGGCTTAATCATCATAGTCAAACTTGAAACATTTCCACGCGTGCATTATCTGCATACGTATTCAATTATCGATCGGCGTTTACTGTTTTCAAGCATTTTGTTACGTATAAAATACGATTGTATAATGTATATATTATTTTTTATTTAATAAAAATCTTGAAAATTTATTACCACCATTATAAAATATTTATAGCAATATTTTACAACCGACTAATATAATATACTACTACAGTACTACTACTACTAATATACTACTGCTTAATATACTATGTTATTAAACATTTAGAAACACAGTTGAACACATTTCACGTATTTTGAAAAATCTGTAATACAATATTAAGTATATTTTATATATTCAAAAATATTAATTTTTGCATAATCGATATTGTTTTACGATTTATATTAACACCTTAAATAGTCGTTTTATAATTCAGTGAGAAAATTAATAGCTTTTTAAACACAACAATTATATAATGTCCATGTATTATAATAATATTATTTAGTGATATTGAATAAAAACATAAAATCCTATATTATAATACGAGAATACTGATAATTGTATAAAATATTTTTCAGATCGACAATTTTCTGTAATTATTTATACTTACAAACATTAATTTGATATTGTAAACCGGTAGGAATATGAAGACATAATAAACAGATAACTCGATGGAATAATAATATAATATTATGTAGTCCTAATATTGTATGAGGAAATATCCTGATTATCATAAATCATTTGAATGAGATATAACTCAATAGGATAGGATAACTCAACGAAATTATAATTTTTTTTTGCTCCTACCTACTTAATTTGTAATATTCTGAAACGTTAATGCATAGTTGTATATTAAGTAGGTAGTTAGTATTCTGTATAATTATTCTTATTTTGCGTTGATCACAATACGCTATAACACACCAAAATATGTTCACTAAGTAAAATTTATAAGATTTGATTACAATTTCTCCTAAATCTCGAGGAATTTCCACGAAAGTGCATCGGGCAGGTGTATATAATATATTTAATATTTATGTACAGAAAGAACATTAACAGATTTTACCACTGAAAATACACAGAGGACTGAAAATAGGCGTCATTAAAACTAACCGTAAACTCGGTCGATTAATTACGTGCGAGTATAATTTAGTGTTAATATAAGTTTTCACTAGATCAAAACGAACGATTTCGTTGTATAATATTATTTTGGTGTTCAACGGAAACGGTCCAAATATCCTGGGCTTTTGTTTAATGTATGTTAATATAAAATAGGTGATCGGGTATTTTTGTTAATGACTTTATTCTCGCTGTCCCATATTATGGCAGGCTGATATTGTTTAAGTTACTCATCCTCGTAGTTAACCGAAACGATATTATCAAGTTCTTATATCATAAACTAAAGATCTTAACTCACACATACATTCACATTAGACCAATATGATAAATATTTTTTGTAAGTAAGGCGTATAATATGTTTTTAAAAAATCTTATCTGGGATCATAGTGTTTTAAATTATTTTTGTTTTCGTAATATTTCAGAAAAAAACATCGATTGTTTATATCGTTGTTTTATTTATTTTTAAAGACGCGTGTGTATAGGTTATATATTATATAATATACCTATATCATTTATATGTATATGCAGTAGCAATATTTCAAGGTTTCTCGTCTTGTTTAATTTACCACCCCCCATCCTGGCTGTTGTTTTAATAATATTGTAAGGTAGTTCATGGCCTGTATAAGCTTTAATACCAGCTATTTGAGTGTTATTAATGAAAATTAAAAATTCGACTTAAAAAATATTTACATAAATTAATTTCATGTATTCAATTTTGTAAGAAACCTCAACACAGACTTAAATTTTCTTATTTTGAGGTTTTGGTAAACCAACAAAATACTAAAAGTTTCTTTATAATTGTGGATAACCAAATTCATGTTATAAACATTGACTCTAAAATTACTAAAATGTTATCATTCTTCTCGGTTGTCATGTTTTTACATAAATAAAAGCATAATATGTAAAATATTTTATTAATCACGATATAATGTTATATGCTTTAATAAAAATTTTAACTACGCTTTACTTTGAAGTGTTTCCACGCGCATTTATTGTTTATTATTATAATAAATGTTCCAATGCAGAGACTTCACAAATCAGATATATTGTCCTGCAAAATTAGTATTTAAAGTCGAACACGTTTGTCTATTTACGCAAAGATTAATTGTGTATAAGGCGTATTATTACCCCGTATACAACATGATTCACAAGATTCACTATACATAATATTATAATGTGCTCACCCCAATTGTTTTCCTTTAGTAATAAATTTACTCACATTTTTTTATTACGACTTTATGAATTTTAAAATAATTTTTTCCTTCAAGTACATTTAAAAATGTCAAAACGAGATTTTGAATAACTGAATATTGAAGAAAAATGGTACGATCATGCTTGGTGAATCATCCTGTATAAAATACGTCTACCTACACTATATGCATGGCCGGCGTTGTGGTTTACACTTTTTTTTTACGCTCAGTGAAATAAGAAATACAATTTAAATCATTTAACTGAATACGCCGCCGTACACGTAATAGACGCGCGTCTCGTCTCTGTTGCAAACAGACGTTGCAAATCGAATAAATCGTTTTCCTGGAGTCGTCAGATTATTCCATTAAAAATATTATGATATCGTTAAAGAAATTTATTCATCTCAGATTCTTCCTGACACAATGGATCACGTAGGTACCTATCGCACTTGGTAATTAAGATAAAAATATTATACTCAGTAAAACTTAAGATTCGTATATAAACTAGAAAGTGTAATCTTTGGTGTCTATAGCGCACGTCAAGTGTGTAATTAACTGTATACAGATTCTTACGTACTCACGATCGGACAATAATGAAAAACCGAATAACTATAGTTTAATTTTTTTTTGTTTGCATTTTTACTTGGTTGAAGTAGGTCAAAATTTGATTTTTCACATTCTCGTACATAATAATATACGTTCGTCACAATAATTAATAATATCTATCATGAGCCCGAAGGATATACGCTATCTCAGATCGCAAATCGTCGTGACAAAGTTTATGTGTTTGCCATCAAGATGGTTGTAAATTATATTATATGACACTAGAAAAAAATTGATGAAATTGTTTCGGGCACAACGAGTAAAGCTAAAAAAAATACATTCACAATAGTGCGCCCTTATATATAATTATTTTTCTATACAAATTCTTATAATACGCTCGTATATAAGTTTTTTTATACTTTTTTAGTTGTACGGATGATAAAAAATAATTATAAAAAAAACAGCAATAAAAAAAACTCCATTAAAGGATATATAATGTAATAGAATAGAATTTTTTCCGTTTACTCAGAGCGCGTCCGGACTAAGGTTTTGGCGATGAAAATCTCTGAGTAAAACTCTATTATGCCGTTTCCCTTTACCTCACCACTCCAGTGTGGTCTTCCGACTCCCACCACCACAATGTATATCATATAGTGTAATAAAAATAATATGTTGCATTGAATTGGAAAATCGCGTCGGTTGGTTAAAGTAGGTACATCTATATAAATAATATATTATTACACTACAAATATTACTAGAATAATAAAATGCCATGCTACATGCATAGATATAATAGAAAATGGTTAACGATTGGCTGCTGTGAACGTTAGTGAAAAGTTGACGAATAGTCAATAAACTGAGACTTAGGTATTTAAACTCAATGGACTTTCTTAAGATTCAAAAATAGAAACAAATATTCCGGTTCTAATTTTTTCAGTTAATACTTATGTGTTAAATTTAGTTTATATATATATATATATATATAATATTTTAAGTACGTACAATGTTTAAAAATTTCATTAGTTTCGAATATATCATAGTCATTACCTGTTTAATGTTAACATCGATTTCGAATTTCCCATTTTGAAAGATCGCTTTTATGTACAGATATTGAATATTTAACCCGAAGTGGGTTACCCTATGGAATATAGTTTTTAAGTACAATATTAACCACTTTATTATATTATTTGAAACCTACGATCCATGTACTCTGTATATTAAAATACGCATGTCGTGATGGTGCGGCTGATTCGAAAAAAAAATAAAAGTCGTGCGGCATATTCGTTATAAGATAGTGCATTATTAGTGCTACTACAAAACATTAATAATAAATCATGTGAATAATTTATCATATTAATATTGCAGCAGAAGTATATAGGTAGTGTTGTCTGTCGCCTTAAAAAATAATTATCTTAAATTTCTGTAGGTTTATAGTCGATGTCACCATTACTTGCGTAATCTTCTCTTCTGCAATTTTATTTTTAAATATCACAGCAAAAAAGGTGAAATATTATTTTAATTCAACGTCAACAAATTAATAAAATATGATATTTTTTGACAATATTATAATTTATTTTAATAAAAAAATTAAATAAAAATAAAATTATGTGGCATACTGTCTGTCATTGTGTAGGTACCTACCGATGACTATAAATACGGCTTTGGTGCTTTCTCGTGTTATTTTATCACTGTTTGGGTTGCTAAATTATACTTATATATATACTTATTGTCATTTAGTATTATTCACAATATTTTCGTAGCTCGATACCATAATAAAGTTACCATCATAGAACTATATATTTCATAAAATTATTATATCATTTACCGTGGTTTCGCCATTAATCAAAAAATAAAAAATATAATAGTATCGTGTTTTCGACTTGTTCCGGGGTGGGAAAATGAAAAGGAAATACGACAAAAAAAAAATGTTCGATCGTCGCGTCGACGCTACCTCCCTCTTATAATAACCATATAATAGTAATAATATTATAAAGCAGCCTGTATATTTTTAATGTCGTAATATCTGGCGAGGAAGGAAAAAATACGAAAAACAACAAGCATCTTGTTAAAAACGTCTGTTCGACACGATAATAATAAATACACGTTACCGGCCGTAAAAAAAACGGTCTTTTGGCCGGAATATTGTTTTGCCCGAACCCCTCCCGCGATCATTGTTGCCGCTTTCAGCAGTCGCTGATTAGCATAAAACAGTTTAAAAAAACCATCCACTGGGTCACACTATACAGCTACAACGCTCCTATCACAGTACACTAGCTAGTACAACACATATCATTTTTTAACTTTTACATATTATTTTACATATGCAACGATTCTTGATCTGTGAATCGCGACCACCTCAGAAGTCATCAACGACTTTAATATTTAGGTCCTTAACACGAAACATAACATTGTTATGCCTTTATCAACTATTTAGCAGTATGATGTTGGTTGATCATTGAGCAAGTATATTTTGGTATTTTGGATTTGATAAAAAATATTGTGTACCCTATCATAATAATATTTAATTCGATAACTATCTATATTCGATATCTATCTCTTCACATTACATTACAGTTTACAATATACATAAATATTTTAATTTAATGTGTTGTGTGTGAGAAATCCATTTCATCGATTGGACGAATTATACGCTAAGTCTACTAAAAAACACATATTTATGTGTGGATATTTTTACATCAATATAATATATTATATTAAACTGAATGCAACAGATACATTTTATCAACTAATTTCGTTTGCTGTTTGCTGTATAAGTTATTATAACTTTAGTTAGTTTATGTTTACGTAAATAAATTTAACAGAGATCAAGAATAAGTATACATTAAGTACAACACTTATCAATTAGATGTAAAAAGGTTTTAAAATTGTTTATTGTTTGTAGACAATACACTATTTCAAGTACTTATACTTTGCGTTTGTCTATATATTACAATTTAAAATTTCTCTAGGTTGACAAAAATACTCAGATAAATATAATTATAATAATATTATTTATATAAATTATTGTAAAAAACTCAAAAGAAAATTAATTTTCTCAAAAGTTTTGAAATGTATACATTAATATTATACATATATCATTTTAGATAAATTGCTATTACCAAACAACATTGTTGAAAAAACTTATTTGTATCGTTATTAATTGTTAAGTAATGAATGAAAACATGCATTTTTAAATCATAATAATTTATTGAGATTTTTGTATAGGTGCATAAAAAATTACCTATTATAAAATAAGTATTTAATATTGATTATTTAGAAGTTTATAGTTTTTTAAAAACGAACATTTAAACTTTAAATGGCTTTGAATAATTCGCTAAAGATTTTATTTTTTTATACATTGAAATTAATAGTATATATATATATATATATATATATATTCTGGTTTGAAATATAAAATTAAAAATCGATGTGGTTTTTGCTATTCATTGTTAACCAAAACCATTTTCTTATACAATGTACAAAAAAAAAAGTGTGCAAGTGGGTACCGCTTTGCTTACATTAGGTGCCGTGTGGATCACTATTTTATATTATAGGAGGGTTAAAATTGAATCCAATGATAATTATCATTGTATACGAAAAACGATTCTAAACGGAGATGATTTGTCAGCCTAGGAAATAATTTTCAATGGTTGGTGAAAAAGGTCGTTTATGTTTTAATGGCCTGAATACGTCAAAATTTAAGTTATTTTATAATTATTGTAAGCTAAACTTATGAAAAATCTTGTATTAAATTTTCAACTCTTAGCTACTTATACAAAAATTTTTATGAATTATACCTACAAAATAATTTGCAAATATTCATGCTTTTAACGAATTTTCGTCGATATTTGAACTTCAAATGCTAAAAAAAAATTGTGCCTATGTATTCTTATAATTTTTTAATCACTATAATAATAACTTATGAGGAACTTTGTATTAAATTTTCAAGTATTTTGATAGGGCCAAAAAAATTTTATCGACACTTCAAAAATATTTTTTCAAAAAAATTGAAAATTTCAGTGGTCTATAAATAGTTCAAAAAAAGTCAAAATATTTTGAAAATTAAATCATGTAAAGAAAACGCCAATCTTAATAACTGGTATAATTTTCAAGTATCTATGACTTATACTTTTTGAAAAATAACAAATATTTAAAATCATTTGAGGATAAATCGTTATCGTTACGCTATTTCGTAAAAATTTAAAATTCA
>VUJU01000813.1:23285-75979 GCA_009835225.1 Aphis craccivora
AAAAATTTTATGATTTTTCAACTTCAAAATTACTTGCACATTTTCGCGTTTTCGACAGATTTCATAAAAATTTGAACTATAAGCGCTTATAAAAAAAATTGTGACTAGCGATTTTTAATTTTTTTTAACTGCAATTAGAACAACTCATAAGGCACCTTGTATTAAATTATCAAAACTTTTTGGTCATCCAAAATTTTTTTATCGACACTTCAAAAAAAATTTCTCAAAAAAATCGAAAATTTCTGTGGTCTATAAATAACTCAAAAAAAGTCTATTGGGACTTGGAAAATTCAAAAAATAACCTCCCAATGCACCAACTAGATTCATTTTGCTACAGGAAACCACCCGCATAGTTTGAAATTGAAGCGTTATTTCGACACTTTCTCGTGTACACAGACACACACACAAAAAAAAAACCACACACCATTGTAAAATCAATACATTCATCGCTCCGCTCAGAATCTAAAATAATAATTGTAAAATGTTCAGTCCCGATTGTGTGTATTCAATAATGTGCAGCATGCACTTGCTGCAGTTGTAAAATCGTTATATATATATATATATACTGGCCACGCGGGACGATGCAACACGCTCTCACTTCGAGTTATTATAACTAGGTATACACATCGTGTTTTATAAACCGTCGTCGGTTAATAAATTAACGCATTTTACGTGACGTTTTTCGGGGACAACCGTTTTCTAGTTTGCATCGGCCGACGCGCGTGATTTACTCGGCTACTCGTGCGCGCGTCCGGATATAATGGCGTGTAATCCCGCGTGATTAATCATCCGCCGCCGCCGCCGTCGGATTTAGCGTTTTACCACGGAACAGTGGTGACGGCGACACATACGGCGAGCGGGGCACGGATGCTAAATTCGGATATAGCTATCCAGCGTGGACACTAAATAATATAATATATTATGTATGTTTGCTGCAGGATAATGATATTACAACGTCGTGCTTTTTGTCACGACAAAAATTAATAATAATAATAATAATAATAATAATATGATTACTATAATATTATTGAGTAACCTATAATTGGCAAAAACGATATTGTGTCCACGTACCAGTTACGCAGTCCGTGATTATAATATTATTTTAGATTTTAAGCGGAGCGATGATAATAAGTATAGATTTTACAACAAGGAATGTAAGTTTTATCATTTAATTTCTATCGTTTTTTCAAGTATAAAAATATTTCGATCAATCGTTGACTTCGAGAAATATTTATCTTTGATAGTTTTATCTATGTTTTATACTTTGGTGGGTTATCAACAGTAGTTTTTCAATGTTTTATAAAATAATCGAAAAAAAAATATAATTTGTTATAATTAAAAATGTATTATAATTGTTTGGTAACTTAATAGCATTAAGTAGTAATAGACATACATTTTACGTGGTTATATTGATGTTGAGAATAAGTTAATATTTCCTTAGTATTTAAACCATTTCTCGGCAATCTACGAAATCTATTTCATCGATAAGTACGTACTTGTGAATTATTTTCTTGATTAATCGACAAGTATTATTTATTTGTGTAGATATTTAAGTAGGAACTCCTATACATTTGAAAGTTTAACGCAACATCTTCTATAATATAGAATCTATATAATATAATAACTTATTCAACCGTATTTTAACAGAATAGAGTTATTATCTGAATAACACCATCGCAATAAAAATAAAGTTTTTTTAACACTATAATAACTTTTTTTTACTAAGAATAAACTCATCTCAATACACAATCTATGATATATAACAGCAACTTACTAAAACCCTAAAAAAAGTATGAACATTTTCTCTCGTGTCGAGTGGCTTTTTTGTCTAATACCGTACTTATAATCTTTTTTTCATTTCCCAAAAAATATTAAAACATTAATATTGTATAATTTTATTTAGTAAAAGTGGTAAATTTCCCGATCGTCTTATAACTTACCGATGAAGGGGAAACTTGGTACTGTAGTCTTTCTTAAATCCTTAATTTCCATCATAATCCGCCTCGGTGATATTATACTCGATAGTTAAAGAATATAATAGCATTGGAATTTATATCTACTTTTAAAATAATAATAAATATAATTGCCGATATAATATAAATAATAGTTAATTGTATGTTTAATACTGACGTTATTACGTCATGATATACGCATAACTGGTATCATTTATATGATGTGTTTTCCACCTGTACAATAATATTGTGTGAAATTATTTGAAATTGAAAACGGCATGAACAATAAAAATATTGGAAAATTGTATGTGCACCTGTACCCCTATTTATACTCGACTAGTGCTTTGCCCTCTTCACCACGATATTGTGCATGCATACTTGAACAAATGTTGGTCGATAAATCACCGTTGTCCCAGTAAAGAGTTAAATACTCGATGCTCTTTCTTTATTTTATTTTTTACGATCCCGCGTGACCAAGTCATTGTGTTTGGCGTTATAGACAACAGTTAATGACGTGTGTAGTTGTATTCTACGAAAATGCGTACATCTACCATTGTCGACGAGATAAACATCTCATCTGGTCGTGATATAGATCACGTGCTTATTTTGGGTGTTAATATAATACCAGGTAACCTCGTGATCGAGACCGTTGTACGGCGTTCGTGTGGGCGTTCACCCGTCAAATCGCGTCCGGTATCCATCGTCAAATGCACCGTCATATGCTATAATATTGTTATTATATAGGTAATATCACTGGCAGTCGTACTGCATAGACATCGTCAACAAACGCGTGAACGATGATACGATTTTTGAACAAGATAAATTCTACTCTAGGTATTCTATTGTATTATATCTATCGACTCTTGCACCATAAGGTAACACTTTAACGGTCCTATCGGGTTGTTTAGTCTGTCGTGCTACAACTTTTGTAAATTAAAACTTCAAAGCAACCGTTACATTTGGACCCCAACTAGGTGACTAGTTACTATTAAAAGAAATCCGGTTTATCGTAATCGAAATGATGAGATGTGTTCATTTTTGTTTTTATGGTTTTATACGGCCGAAGCTCGTTAAATTTTGATACATTATACACATTATTTAGATGTAAGAGTATATCACAGTTTCACGGGTGAGGTAGGAAAAAATATTCAAAAATTTACTACTTAGGTAGTACATTATAATATACTAATGTATACTATTTCTGTCAGATAGGCATAATTTTGGAAAGGCTCGGGGTATGCATAAGCTTCTTCCCTTATAATTTATGATTTTTATCGTTAATTATTTCTTATTTTATGTTAATATTAAATAATATTTATAGTAGTTATACAGAATCAGTGTTATACATGGTATTGTGTAATTATCTAATAAATTTGTATGAATTTGTTCATTGTTTCATCTATAATCATAAAAACAATTTTAGAAAATATAAAGATCCAGCATCCCCGTTTTTTCTATTGAGATTTTTCAATATTGTAACCTTGTCCGGTAAATTTATGTTGTCTTGTCCCGATAATCTGATTACCTCCAAAAATACATATGGCCAATCCTGACAATGATAATTTTATAATATTGTAGTGACGGATATGATGACGTTTCAAAATAGTTATAAAAGAAATGATGCAAAATCAAAAACTTTTGGGAATGTACAAAATAAAATATAAACAGTAAAAAAAACTATTTTATTTTTATGTCGTCTCCTTTGTGGGGGCTTAGGTATGTGAACTACATAGTATGCATGTACAAGTACACTATTATAATGTTATATAGCTTCAAAGGCAACGATTATATTATGTATAATATTATAGCCTCAGCTGAAAGTGTATAAGTATAGTATCAATAGTACCTTTATACTATTACTTGGTGTATACTGTATATAGTATAAATTTATATATATTATGTGCTCGCATACGAGTTCAAATTAAAAATTTATCTTATTTTTATTTTAAACATTTTATTATTATTGTTTATCGCAATCATCGTCGCTAGTGTTTAATAAAATATATAGTAATCACGTACAAACTTTAGGGGTAGTTGCAATGTCGTCCCGTGTTGTATTTATTTAAACTTCGGCCTCGAGCACCGCGTGGAAAACATTTGTGTATAATATGCAGCACATAGTGCTGCGTAAAAAAACGATTTTACATTTCACCCTGTAACGCAACACCGGGACGACGACTACGACGCGAGAAAATCATAATCGTAATAATAAATGGCTATGGTCCGACATGCGAACTACCCCCAACTTCACCACTGCACCAACCGCCAGCAAATGATCGTAACAAACTTTTGTTTTTACTTTAAATTTATTTTTTGTATAATAACGGTCTTTATATTATTATGTTGCTCTATTATCCATCTAATTTCACTTATAATATTGGTACATAGTATTATATTATTATTTTCGTAATCGCAAATATCTTATTACGCGTAACTCGTTACACCAATACACTTCCATTTACTATTATCGAATTCAGTGTCACGTCGTTTTATTATTGAAAAAAAAAATAACATTTTTTGTTTTACGCATTAGAAGTTAGAATTCTAACAACGATATTACCCATACAGCTTCAGTTTAAAAAAAAACTAGTAAATAATTGGGGTGTTTTTTTTTTTTTTTTAATCGAACCTCAAAAGTTGTTAATGTATTTTATACACTGCATTACAATTACATTTCATTTTTATATCTACGATGATTGGTATGTTAGTACATTCATGATTCATTTATAAAAAAAAAACTTTAAAATGAAGTTGTTTTATAAAATAATTATACTTTATGTGGTGTTAGTTATATTAAATATAAAATATAAAAAAACTTTAATTTTATATATATATAAAAAAAAAGAAAAAAAATGAAAGGTGGTCGTATGATAGTGGGCAAAAACGTAATCTGATTTTATCTGCATGGACTAATATGGAATCAGTCGATTTTCAAAGCAAAATAAAGATGGCCTTACAGTGTATATTTGTATGTTATAGAACATAGTCTTATTATTTCTTTCAAAATGCGAGTAAAGGGAGTTTTTACAGTTTATATTTTTTACATAGACTAAAAGGCAAAAACATTTTATGTGGGTATAAGATGTTTAACATTTTTGATTTTTCTGAGCATTGTCTGAAACGCTCGACGTTGGTTACCGTTGTGTTTTAGTGTTTAACCACGCTGTTTTTTTGTAGCCTCGTTGTCAACGGGTGAGTCAGAAAAAAATAACTATCGTTTACACTGATCTTAAAACATAACCTTTGAATATCAACCGTATTTGTCGCTGCGCTGTTTATTTTGTTCAGATTTCACAGAAGACGTGGCTTTCGGTCAAAACCATTAAATTTATAATATATTATACTACTGTTATTTATATATTTATGATAAGTATAGTGTTCGCAATAAAAACTTCCGGAATTAAAATTATCCATACACAGCTTAATGTACAAAGTATTATAATTATAAATGCTTAATAGATTAAAAAACTTTTCAAAAATTTAAAATTTCCATAAAATTAAATAGGTAGTGCACATATTTTTTTCAGATAAACTATTGAATAACGACAAATAAATATCATTGTTTATATAGATTATTAATCATGTTTTGATCTTGATTGTTAATACTTAACTGTTGAAACTTATTGAAAATAACAAAGTTTAAAAAAAAAAAAAATAATGAATTAATAATAGTACTATAGTAATAATCGAGAAAATAAAATAAATATTTAAAATATTTAAATATAGGTAGACAAAAATAAGGTTATAATAAAATTTAAAATATTAAGAAAATCGTTTTTAAGAAGTTACCTATCACTGATTTTGTTACCGATTTCAATTCATATTTTTAAACTTTTATTTGCATAATATTTGAATATATTTTTTTTTTTTTTTTTGAGTGAGTAAGATCTTAAAAAATATTTTTATGAACAATTTTCATCAACCCTAATTTCTTAATGTATTATATCAATCATATTTAAATAAATAGTTGAATCAGAGTAACCCATTCACTATGAAAACTTTTGATTTCATTCATATTTTGTTATTTATAAATGCATCGTCAGTTTTACGTCAGTGATACTCCAGACAAAAATTGAATATAAACCAAGGAAATTTTTTTTAATATAAAAAATAATTATGGTATGTATTATTGATTCCCTGCATAATATATAATATAAAAATACCTAAAAAAAGTGATTTGGCCTTACGAGAATGAACTTTCTTTTAAAAATGCCATTCCTCCAGGAACATCCTCTGTTGGAAAAAATTAAAAAGCTGAGCCATTCATTAAAAATACATAAAATGTCTTAAACAATTCATTTTCTCAATAAAATTTTTATAAGCTTAGGAGTATTAGATTTTCGATTCTATCAATTGGTGCAAATGATAACAATTTTTTTTTCAATAATCAACAAAACAATTGCTGCTAAAAATAATGTACACTTTTATTAAACACATACTAAATTAGGATCTAAAATAGAAAAACCATTTAAAAAATTTATTAATTTACATTGAATTTAAAGTGCATAATATGTTCATTAATATGTTTGAATCAAAATAATTTGGTATATTTTACGCAAAAACTTTGATCATGGCTGTTCTTACCAACCAGGTACCTCATTTAGGAAAATTTTGAATACATAATGGCAAGTGATATGTAATTAGGTAAATTAGGTATTCAAAATTTCAGCATCTATTATTAAAACATCATGTTTATTATGACAAAAAGACAGTTAAGCAGTTGTTTTAAAGGTAAATTGTATTTTAGATATCCACTAAATAAATGCGACAATACATTTATATTTAGATGTATAGCTAGGTATAAGGTATAATAGCCCTATAGGTATATTATATAGATGGATGATATTATTATTAAATGCGTTCGTACCATTTCATAATAAGTATATTATTACAATTATCTTTTCGATCATTAACTACCGTGACGCGTCGGAAAATGTTAAAGTCAAAATTCTGATTACTTGAAGTAGAAAGAAAAAAGCCAAGCAAATGGAAATAATAATAATAATTGTAGTATATAATATAACCACCCTACCACCAAAAAACTCGGATGACTATCACGAACGTGTGTACCCGCGCGGGTGTGCGTTTGTATAAGTGTTTGTGTATGTATGTGTGAGTGTGTCTGATCAAGACACATCGCGTTTAATTGGAATCGTAGTTCATTAACGAGCTCTCACTCTCCAAGGGGCCTTTGTTTCGGCCCGATTATGAAGCACCGAGTCCGTTCATTCTTTTTCATATTATATACGTATATTACGCGTGTATGTTTTAGTATAATATATATACACGTATATTATAACCTTCATTCGGTATTATTATTATAGTACGCGACCCGTGCATTTTATTTTTGAATTACTGGAAGGGCGACTAAAAAAAATCAAAAAAAAAATCGAGATCAGTCATTTTCCCAGAACAAAGGGTAGACAAAAACAAAACCCCGTCGTTCAGTGAACGAGGTAAATGTTGTACATGTGTATAAAATGCTATTGCTTTACTTATATTATTATTTTTTCGCGTTAATCCCATGTCATACGAACGTTCATGTATTTTTTTTTTTTTAATTCAATTCGATAGACATACATATTATAAAATACGTAATATAACTGCAGTAAAAACTGTTTTTTTTTTTATTATTATTACTATATTCTCCTTAGTTATTAATTTATTATACCTAATGACATGTGTGCAATTTGTAATTTGTATATACTTACAGTCTTCAAATTTCAAATAAACAAAAATCAAATTAAATCCTAGAAATAAATCAAAATCTTTGTAGTGTTTTAATCTCAAACATCGAATAAAACAATGATACAACTATCGTTAGATGTTCTAATTAGTAATTACTAATAGACGACTATTATAATTATTTTAAATAACCTATTTTTTTTTTTTTAAATTATCAACAATTTACATGGATATGATTTAATTTATATCTACTGTTTTTAATATTACTAAAAAATTGTATCATCCTTTGTTTTCCATTTTAAGTTTAATACACGGCAATCTGATTATTATTTTCTACTATGGTAAAGTTTTATTTGATTCCAAAATATGTCGGACGATAAAAAACTAATTTAACTAACAAACAGCGATTACAATTCAAACAATTATTGCGAAGTAATTATAAAACCGGGTTTACTTTATGAGAAAAAAACTATATACAAGGTGTGGCAATTAAATAACCGGAATAGTGATAGAACATTTTTTATTAATCATTAATTACATTAAAAAGTTAATCGTTTTCAATATTATACATTCCTTGTCGATCCCTACAGCGTTCCATATGAATTTTCCACTGATCAAAGCAGTGTTGAAAATCTGCTTCTGTCAGCTCGCTGAAAACCTCCATAGCTTTTGCTTTCATTGCTTTCAAACTGTAAAATCTTGTCTCATCTAGCTTAAATTTGACTTTAGGGGAAACAAATCACACGAAGCTAAATTGGGTGAATATTGTAGATTAATATCTAATGTGATTGATACCATATTAGACATTTTGGCACTTTGTGCAAGGCGATTTATTCAAAATCTGACGAATCCTTTCTTTGTTAATTACTGAAATTTCAGCTAATGCTCGTTGTTCACTCGGAGACCGATTTTTTACAAATCAATTTACACATTTTCCGAAAATTGTCATTTGTTTTTTAGATTCTGAGTGGAGCAATGAATGTATTGATTTTAAAATGTTGTGTTTTTTTTTTTTTTTGTATCTGTGTACACGAGAACGTGTCGAAATAATGCTTCAATTTCAAACGTTGGGGGTGGTTTTCTATAGCAAAATGAATCTAGTTGGTGCATTGGGAGGTTATTTTTTTTAATTTCCCAAGTCCCAATAGACTTTTTTTGAGCTATTTATAGACAACTGAAATTTTTAATTTTTCTGAAAAAAATTTTTTGAAGTGTCGTATAAATTTTTTTGGCCCAATCAAAATACTTGAAAATTTAATACAAAGTTCCACATAAGTTAGTCTTATAGTGATTTAAAAAATATAAGAATACATAGGCACAATTTTTTTTTTTATTAGCATTTGAAGTTCAAATATTGACAAATTTTTGTATAAGTAGCTAAGAGTTGAAAATTTAATACAAGATTTTCCATAAGTTTAGCTAATAATAATTATAAAAAAACTTAAATTTTGATGTATTCAGGCCATTAAAACATAAACCACCTTTTTTACCAACCACTGAAAATTATAGCCTAGGCTGACAAATCATCTTCGTTCAGAATCGTTTTTCGTATACAATGATAATTATCATTGGATTCAAATTTAACTCTCCTACAATATATAGTGATCCACACGGCACCTAATGTACAGCAGAGCGGTACCCACTTACCCGCTTTTTTTATGTTAAGAATCGTCTTGGTCATAAATCACTTTTGGTCATTTCACGGAATTTCCTAAACCTATTAAACCACTAAGGGCCGTTTTTACAATGTCCGGTTAAGTGCCGATTAAGACAAACCGGTAAAATTCTATTGGTTGGCACATAAGAAATTCTACTAGTTAGCGTTATCAGATACTAACTGGGCGTTGTAGGAACGGCGCTAAATATTTGTGTGAGTGATAAACATAAATTTCTGTACATTTTTTTTAACTCGTTGCTCTATCCCAACACTTTACATTTTTCCGACGAGGCACTACCGCAAAGACTTAATAGAACGATTACTATAGCGATAATGATTGATGTTCAACCGTAGGTATCCATTGAGCTCAGGATGGTATAAGCATCAATAGATACGGACATGTCCAAACTTACTATTGCGCACTCGCTGTTTATCGATAGGTAGCACCGGTCTTCCGGTTATTTAATGTATTAGGTTAGGTACCTGTTGTATGCATTATACGAATAATACCATTTCACTAAACATCATAATTCATAATACAATTTATACTTACGTTCAACGAGCTTTCAGTTTAACAAACCAACCGTAATTATTATTTCATGACGTGTGTATTACATACATATGTATGGTAATTTTAAAAGAATTTATCAACGTATTGTCGGCATAAGCACTGTATATACATTCAGAAGTATTATAAAATCACACACACACATACACATATACATACAGAATATTATATATTTTATAAGAACTCGGTGATATTGTGGATAACTCATAGTATGCTTTATGTGGGCACATATAATACGATACAATATTATGTGTAACTATAAAACTTTTCCAAAATTCTAAGATATTATGTTATACATATTTTGTATGTGTGTTCGCGGATATGTATAAAAAATGAAATGAGTGAATAAATAATTTTAATGCGTCATACGCATACATGTTATAAATACAATGTACACGATTTGCATGGCGGTTTTTTTTACGGAGAAGGAATGGGTGCCCTGCCGTAATTCGTTCGAGTAGCCCACCGAGTATCCGATTTTGAGTGCGATATATTATTGCGTTTATAATATATTATACCAACACACACGGTATACCATACGCATACATACAATACATCCAGAATTATAGTACCGACCTATAGCTACTATAGAACTGCAATAACTGTTTGCCGTCATGAAAATATGGCTTTTCTTTTGTTTTACCTTTATTCATAAGTGCTAACATTGTAATATATTGCATAAGTCATCACGCTAAAAGCTTTTCATCCCCATCCAAGCGAGTAAAAAGCAGAGAACTTTTCAATTATGTCGGTGCTCCTACATTAAACGGTGGCTTTCACGGGACCGTTAAATTTTTTCACATTTCATTATGAAAAATAAAGAAGAGAAAATAATAGGTTTTTTTTTATTTCGTCCTAGTCCCTATTACCATGAAACATTTGTAAGTAGAAACTGCGTTTATATTTCAGTGTATCAAAATCGGTGACTACAAACATATTATATTATACCTTTTATGTTATGTGTGAACAGTGTCTGTTAAGTAATCCAAATCGATAATAATTACAAATTATGTATTTACCTATTTTAAAAAAAACAGTAGGCATTTATTTTTAATAACATCATAGTATAATAATTATTGTTTTTGTAACAGTCTTTTAATACTTTAATCAATTTCGTGTTTTTTTAAGACCTCGATTTTATTCCGTTTGTCACGATATTTTTCTACCTAGCTATAAATTTACCATATCAGAAACACTTCGTAACAACATTGCCGCGCGACGTTTTTGTTGAAACCAATTTATTTGCTATTTTTTTACTCTTATTTAATCGTCTAGTTTAATGAATATATTTGAAGAGTGATGCAATTAATGTATGAATATCATGAAAAATGGTACTTCGTTAATTCACGAAAAAAATGTGTCAACCATTAACGTCCCTGCAGGGTTTAATAATTGATATAAATTATCTCCGGTCTAGTTGTTAATTAATTGTTTTCATCGAGTATACGCCAGTTATAATTTTTGTTATTATAATATATTATAATATGCAATATGCATATTGTAACAGTATATTATCATGATGATAAAATATTTATTTATGGTTTTGTTCAAGCCTTCAGAACAATCATAATAAAATGTCACTATTTTTCCCTTACAATAATTGTACTACTTAGCTTATAAATTTTGAGTATTCAAATATAATAATTAAAGAATAACTTATTCTATATATTATATTTTTAGAAAACAAATTTTATTTGATAACGTAGATATCGAATGATGTTAAACGTCATAAAATTGAATATGGCTCACTTACGAATAAGATGCTATTTTAATTTTATTTTATAAAGAACGTTTCATTTTATAAATTACCTAACAATTATTATAACCTACAATTTGATGTGTAACTATATTTAAATTTTTAATAATAGCTATGATGAAGATTGATATTTTATGGATAGTTGTTTATATCATATTTTAAACGTATACTAAACACAATAATTCCGTATAGTTCTATTCATGTATCTTTAAATTACTTTTATATATAGTACTTGTATATTTTCTTTTCTGTTAGTGAATTTTGTCATTTGGTGTTTGGTCATTGATGAATTTCGCGATCCGGGATGTAGGCCACTATACATTTTGAACGAACTATATGATTAGGCACATACTTTAATTTACAGGTATTCATTAAGCAAGTTAATGGAGGTTATACATGTACACTCGAATGAGATTGTTTAAGTGTTCTATAATATTGTTTCTGGGTATAATATAATACAATATAACGGTTATTCTTGTCTTATTCTTTGAAAATATACAATGTTATTGATTTTTTTTTAATATTTTCAAGTTACTTACTCTGACGATAGTGTCTAGTTTCTATTGTTTTGAATTTCCGTTTGGGCTACAATTTGATGTCGAAATATTGTTGTACTTTGAACGAAATATATCTATTTTATATATGAATGTAATAGATTCATCATTTCTGTCATCATAGTCGTTTTAACAACCGAAAAATCACTACGTATAGTATGTTCACGATATAGTTTGACGATATTGTTGTATGATTTTCTGCCTGTTGATTTAGTTGACGTGTGATTTGGTCCATTCGTTGACTATGAACCTCAATAATAGGCGAAGTATTTAGAATAAAATATTAATTGATCGATTTAGTTAAGTTTTGGGTGGTATACATATATGATATTTTGGAAAACTATGGTAATATATAAATTTATTTATACAAAACATATAGGTAGTATAGTGTATACCATCATAGTGTTACATATTAAATATACATATTTTGATTAGTACTGAAATTTAGTTTAGATACATAGTCATTAGACCTCATGTTAAATAATTTGAGTACTTATGTCATGTTTTGGTGGTGAATAGATTATTTGGAGTGTTTACTCTGCAACGGACGTCTGAATGTTTCGAACGGTGTGACTATAATATTTTACGTGTTTCTGAATAGATATTAAATACCTTATTGTATATATTATTAGTTAATTAATACATGTTGACTAAATAAGTTTACACAAGAATACGCTCATATTTATAAAGGTAAAGCTAAAAGTGACAAACGGAAAAAACAAAAGTAAATACTGTTGATGTCATATTAATAATTACAATGGTTATACCTAAACTTAAAATTAATTCAAAAAAGACGTGGTTTTTCATTTATTGGAGTGCTTTATACTATGCGAATATCATATATAAAAAGTAATTGATCGATTATTATTTTTTTGCTATTTGTATTTTATTTAATAATGAATTTATTTAAAATCTGATTTTGAAATTTTGAAATTTACTTAATGATCCGTATTTTAAACATTTTGAGATTTTTTGGTCTTGGCACTTACGACGTATTCTAATTTCACAAATTACACAAATTTCTCCTTTTTGAATTAAAATCCTAATTTTTTGTTAATGTAAATTATGTATTGCAATTTTTTTCAGGAAATTGTGTACCTAATTTAAAATTTTAATGATTAGATCCTCAGTTATACTGTGTATACTAAGAATAATATTTACTTTAAATGATTTGAAAAATATGTATGAAACAGAGAAAATATTTATTCTTCTACTATTTATTTTACTCTGAAAAGGTTATCAAATTAGAAATGTCGATAAAAGAGTAGCAATTAATCTGCATATGAAATGAAAATTGTATGATAAAATTATATATTATATTTAGAATTACTTTAACTCAAAATTATATTTAAAAAAAACTTTAAAAAAAAGGCTAAACAATTTTGAAATTATGATTATTTTATAAAATAATCAAAAATTATAAAAATATATTATTAGAAATACATGAAAAGAACTTTTGCACTTTCTTTTATAGTAGTTTTTACTGGGTTATTAAATAAAAAAGACTAAGAAAGAACAACAATTTAATAATCAACATTGCCCATATCACAGTATCCACAGTATTGGCGTATCTCGTAATTATGAAATAATGAATAAAAATAGTTTCATTGGTATTATTAAATTATTTTAAATATTTATAATGAAACAACCAAACCGCTATCGCTATCATAAAATGAAAATTAATTTATTTGTTGTATGGTGTTTTTATTTGTTAAAAAACTTAACGTAAAAGTTGTGTTAAAATATTATTATACAACATGAAACAGTATCCTTCTGGCTTGTTTCGTAAAAAGTGAATGACAACACTCTAGGTAATGGTATCACTTTTCTATTTATTTTTATATAAATATCTACAAAAGTATTTACAAAAAACGCTATCGCAGCAGCCAGGCTTGAGAGCGGGCTGTCGGATTTGAGTCTGACCCTGGAAGGAAAGCTCTCAAAATCGGCCGTGGGTGACTTGGGGGGGTATCACTCATACATTATGTCGCTTGTGGTCCGTTTGACGTACGCGGACTGTCTGGTATCTTGTCTGGAACGCTGACTACGATGCCGACCCGTACGAAAAGAGTATGGTGATGCCCGTATGGGTGCTCACGGTCCGTACGAGGAATGTCTGTTCGACGTTAGTTTCGAGTGGCGTCTGGTCGTCGGGCTGCGGCTGGTCGTCAGGCTGCGGATGGTCGTCGGATCTCTTCTGTGTTCTTCTTTTCTTTGTACTCGTTGGAACTATGTTCTGGTAGAAGAAATTGTGTTTATTGAAGACTATAATATGTCTGTGATCGGAAAACGACCGGTATATAACCCGTGCACCGTATCGACTAGTAAACTATTGTGTGTGCCGCCGTGACGTTTGTACTTCCCGTCGGTACGGGTCTGCGTGCTGTTAGTTGGGTTTTTCGATCACGGCCATGGGAAGGGTCTCATTATATTTGTCCTGATCTCCCTTTTCTATAGCCGTATTTTTCAGGTTGTTAGCGAAGCTGGAAGAACTTATATTTTGTAAAACAGCTCTGACTACTGTAATTTCCTGTATGGCGTGTTCTGATTGGCTGATATTGTGTAATCCTGATAAGGACTGTTTCAGTGAAGGATATACTGTTATAAACAACTTAAAGCCAACAAACTGTAGGAATCTATTTATTTTATTCTACCAAAGAAAAACAGAAGTTTTTTTTCAATTGTTCACTATTTAAAATTGATTTTTTTTAATTATATGGCTTGTATTTCGATTTTTAAAAATTGAGTCAAATTTTATGTACACTTGCCTGACATTCTGAATTTAATGTATTCATGTTCAGCACTGACTAAATTATGCACACTTATGGATTATGATATACTTTTTTGATCCCGTATATCAACGAATTATGATTGATGATCAATATGAATAATATTATATCGAATTGATACATCCATGAAATCATATAATTTTAATAAATTTATCTTGTTACATCATTTAAAAAATACATTGGTGGAAAATGTAATGATTATTTTTAACGAAAATCGGCGTTCCTAATTATTTCAAAATCTATGCATTTCAGTTTATGAATACAAATATAATTTCGTAAAGCTGTGATAAAAAATTGACCTATAATATTTTACCTATATTGTATTTAATAATTTAGTACTCTATATGATCTATAAATTATTATGAAAATGCTCAATGTCAATATTGTTATATTAAATTACTATGTAAGATAAAAAAAAAGAATTTTTTTCTTTTAAAATTTATTATTTATTAATTATTTTTTTATTATATTTGTGCTATTATAAACTATTATACATTATAATTATTACTATGTTAGCACTATTTAAGTACGATCAAATAAGTTTTAGTAAATTAAAATTATTTTAATAAAAAATGATTTCGTTGGTCATATTTTATTTTTATATTTTACATTAGTAGCCATTAAAGTAATTCAGTACCAATCAACCCGTTTTTATACATTTGCGGCTTGAATTTGATTTCAAAATTGGTTTTTTAAAAAATTAATTACAGTGCACTGTAATAGTAAAAACCGTTTATAAAGACCTACTGTTGGTCAGGACAATTTCAAGTACTTATAATAATTTACATTAACGTTACGTTTAAGTTAAAAAAGAAATAATTTGTATTTTAATGGTTCTCTCCAACGTGTAATAAACGGTTTTCACGTGTATAATTTAATATAATATGACACTCTGTTCCTGTAACACAGATATTATTTTGATATTAACATTATATTGTTATACAATAAATTAATATATTAGATTAATTATGAGTTAGGTACATGTCATCTGTGACAGGTGTGTAGGTATATTATGTAAAAAGCAATTTATTTGCGCACAATATACAATTCTTCACTTATATTAAATAATTGTGTTTTATACACTGACATATTTTTATGTATCTATTGTCAGTGTTGAACTACTTTAAAAATATTATTTGAAAGTTCATAAGTTTTCCCAAAAATCTTTATTTTTTTTTTTAAATTTATTTTATATACATACACATATTATTTATTATGATAATAATAAATTATAAAAATATGATTTTTCTTTAAATTATATTTTATGTTACATAATTTTATATGATGTTAATTATCTTCAAAGTGGTTCATTGTGCGCTAATATTCGTTGACTCCTATAATCGCTTATAACAAAACAATTTATTTAACGTCCAACGAGTTCAAATTAAATCATATTATTTCTCTGTACATTCAACTTTGTCATTCAGTGGTTAAAGTGAGGGGGACGGAGTACCCATTCTTATTTACGGTAAGATGCGTCCCCTCAAATTTAAGTCTCCAAAGTCTAGGGGGACGCTTAAAAAAATGTATTGTGAATTTATGTTGCATGTTAATTTTAATAATTTATTAAATAGGTATATGGCTTACGCAGACACACACATTGATTTAATGTCGAATATATACGTATTTTATTTCGTTTGAATAATCTCCACGTTCTGAAGATGGTTAAATTTAGTGCGATAAGCGATTTTTAAATAATAAATTATTGTGTAGTAGTGTGTTTTCATATGATATAATAATTATGATTTAAATAAAATATTAAACTGAAAGAATATGAATAGTGATATTATTTATTATAAATTGTTTTTGAATTGTTTTTTTAATGAAATGTTTAAAATTTCGGGCAATGATTTGCAGTTTATTTTTAACTTAACAGGCGTTATATATTTAAAATCATTTTTCTTAGAAGAAAATTTGATTTTACATACTATTAACACAAACTTTTTATGAACAATGGTGTATGAAAAATAAAATTATAGGTTCATACCTAGTAGGTTTCTTAAAAAAGTTTGGTTAGATATAGACTTTGGATTAAGAACTCGCGGGAACGCTCCTTAATTTTTGGTGAAGTAAGTCCCCCCTCAACATTTTTCCCACTTTAACCACTGTTGTTATGGGTATACCAAGCTACATGAAATTATAAAATTATTATTTTAGTATAAATGCCTCACTTCTGATTCATGTTTGATGATATCGCATTGGAAATGAAATCCAAGAAAACGACCAGGTTGAGATTTTCGAAAAATTATACAAATTATACTGCTCTTTAAAATAAAAATTACGATAGTTTCAATGATTATATTATTTAAATTTGGTAGCGGCCAATTTGGTATATCTTGTTTTTTTCTAACATACTTGCCTATGAGCTACATATAAGAATTAAGATATTTATTTTACTGTTTCCAACCTACTGATTGATCTAAAGTACTAATACGAATTCTGTACAGATTTTAATTCTTTTGAAGTGTACTCTAAATAGGAATGGCTCACATTTGTATTCCCTTAAATCGTAATAAAGTTATATTAAAAGTAAAAATTAAAAAATAGCTATGGTTTAAATCTTAGATTAATATAAAAATTAAAAAAACTCAATTAAATAATAGGTACTTAATTTAATTGATAATAAAATTTTGGAGAAAACAGGCAATAGAAGAATTTTTAGTTAGAAGTTTAAAACACAGTTTTAGAAACCAATAACGAATTATTCTGATTAACTTATATTTTATTCATTGATTTTTAAACATAAATATAATATTGTTTCAATTATAATATGATATATAGCGTCATCTTAGCTTTAAGAGTACTATATTTTTACTTGATACCCGTAAGCGTTTTTTGCATTTTTATAGGTACTAGGTAGATATATAATTATGTATCTGGCAAGTGACGGGTGGTATATAGTAGGTATTATAGTTTATTTTATTCGCATCAGTTAAACATCACATCATAAAAGCGTTGAGCATATTTTTCGTTATATCAATAATGTTTGCTTTCATAAATACACAATACCAATTATTATTATAATATAATAGGTACGCTTTTAGTTTTATACTACAACATAATGAATATAGTAAATGGTTTCTATACGAAAGGTATAAGTTTATGTACTTAATCGAAGGAAAACACAGTAAAAACAATTATATGTATATAAACTATAATCAACTTTACAATGTATCTTGTACCATGTATCAATATATTATAATGTATATGCATATTTATTATAATGTTACTTTAATCGCATCAATTGGCTATGGATGTTAAAAATGTATTATCTAATCATCATCGTTCAGTTTAACATGACGCACATAATGAATAGATTTCATACCTATTTAATAACACTCCTGGAAGTGTCACCTTATAAGTTTTTTTTTTTAAACTATGTATACATTTATTACAATTTTATGTTTTACATTTTTCACTTTTTTTATTCACGTCCACTGCTGAAAATATAATGAGAATACCGGATATTCATTTTGTTGGATAGTCTCGGATAAACTTGTTGTTTGGGATAATCCGAGCGCAACTCAATCTTGTTACTCAAAAAACATTCGTCAACGTTCTATTGATGCCGGTAGTGGCAAACTCAAATTAAATTTTACTTAACACATGAGCAGAAAATATGGCACTGTTATAGGACATCAGCAAGGTCAAATATCTAAGGGGTGGAATCTGTGAAGAGGTCTTTCATTAAACAAACATTACTTTTAGGCGGTGTGCTTTTTTTCTTGATGTCATGGATAATCAATATCCTATTATACGTACGGGTGGTATTTCAATAGAAAATATAATGTAGACTCTTCACAAAGTCTACAGTTTATTCAAATTCGATTGATCAATGTCTATCCATGACTATACTATTATTATAAGTTATAACAGATATTTAAGTATATTTTACTCTTAATATTTTTGTTTCTTTACATGAGATTTTAAGTACCTACACACAAGATAAAAGTAATTCCGATATATTTCATAATTATAATGTACACAAACTAGTATATTGTTATCGTGTTTAATGTTGTTTTTAATTTTACGTAACAAAACCTTATTGTAGTATATAATTGTAATTACTGTATATATTTAAAAATAAAAACGAAAAAAAGTAGCACACGTCCTGTTGCGCTGTATGTCGTCACGGATAGTCCCCACACCATGGTCGTTCTGCAAGGAAGTTTCCCGGCGTTGCGTCGTCATATAGGTATAATACACGAATACGACACGTGTTAGCACACGTGAAACCATCATATTATAATCGTGTGTTGAGAGTGTCTTCGTTGCCAGTGTCGTTTTCTTTCTTTAGTTGGTCATAAATATTGAGACTTTTGCTATACTACCTCCCGTCCTCAACACACACCCTACTAACCACAGTCAGTAAATATTTAGATTCGTTGAATTTCCCGACGCGCCCACGAGTCTTGTAGTTTGTCGGCGCTAGAGTGAAAACTTTTTTGACGGACGTCGCGAATAATAACAATAAATTCGATAAGCGACAACGGTGGTGTTTTCGACGTATATGTCGTAAGTTATTAGTAGGATTAAAAAGTTTCGAGTTTTACGGAGTACAGTCGATGATGTTCGTGTATGTGCGTGTGTATTTGTGTATGCGGTGCCGAAAAAATAGACTCTCTATAATATATTTTGACAAACACGTATACATGTGTGTGTACGGAAGAGTGTAGGAGACGGGTTAGGGTGGGTGGTACGCAAGTGGTGCGTTGCAGTGCGCAGAAGAGAGAATGAGAATGAGTATAAAAAAAGCCGACTTCAAATAACACGGCCGGCGCGGTGGTGGGGAGAAGTTATCGAAAATATGTCAAATTATTTTCTTCGATTTATGTGGTCGTCCACTCGGGCGGAAAATGTTTCAAATACGTGTTTAGAAACGCGGCAAAAAAAAAAAAAAAGAAAATAAAGAAAAGAAAAAAAGGAAAAACGCACCCGCGCTCGAGTAGGTTATTTCAATTCGTTCTTTCGATCGCCCTATATACATTTGCATGTGTGTTCATGTACAGTCGGTGACAATTCTTCCTATTTCCTATCCCTCGTTTACTCTTTTCTCTGAATGTTTTTATTTTTATGTCATTGTTGCCCACCCTCTTTTGATTTCGCACGGCCGCCGTCGTCTGTCCGTCGCGTTCGTTTTTATCAACATTATTATTATTATTATTATTATTTTTGTCCTACCAACATAAATTATAATAAAATATATGTGTGCTTATAGTCTGTGTGTTGTGCCATTAATAAATCAACCACCGACAGGCTGCATTCGATATCGCTGTTTAGCGGTGTTTGGGTTCAATACGGATAATTTCGTTTCTAAAAAATCGTCCAGATCTCGATCGTCTTTTACAGCACATTAGTATGTTATTTCTGTCATTAATACGTCTTTGTAAATAAGTATCGAAAGTTCCGATGCAGAACTGCAGATTTAATTTCCTCAGGACTAACACAGTGAACCGATATGGGTCTACGTTTGAGTGCATATCAAACTTTGAATTGTGTATTTGTTTTATGTTGCAGGGTCAAGATGTTTTACCGTATTTTTTTATTATTTAGTTACACAAGTTTAAATAAATATATTACTGGTATATCATACATTTTGTTTTGAAATTTACATAGTTTTATAGAAAATATGCTCCTATTAAAAAAAATTGACAATTTCAAAATAATAAGTAAAATATAATATTATGATATAATACAAATTATATATTAACTCTAATATTAATGACCAAAGGGAATATAATATAAAATATTTCATTCTTATTAAAGTTAATCGTATTAATATTATTATAGCTATTATGTCAAATATTACACCATGACCGTTAAGGCACCCGAAAACTTTCCGGCTGATTGTCCTTATAGTTTCGCGTAAACAAAAATCGTTTAGTATCACAGCGGGTAGTTCAATATCGTTTTGTACAACTCGAAATGTCTTGCGATTGAGACGTATTTAATAGAAAATTAATGATTAATGTGACCGATTATATATATAGTATACACATATATAATATTATTTAATATATCAAACTCATATACTATATTAAATATTTGTCTGCTAAACAGCTAATTCAATAGTTATAATTAATTAAAATTAACCGACTAACGCCCTTCGTCATGTAAGGAAAGAAATTAGAAATGTTATTTATTTATTCTCTGTTTTTGTAAATCAATTTCAAATTTTCATCGAATTAAACAAAATTTGCAAGCAACCTATATAAATATATAAATAGAATCTAATAAAAGCACCGAAATATCACAGTAAACATTAACGCATAAATGGTTTGCTTTACAGTTGTATTATTTGACATTTAAAATAGGTTAACAAAAAAGTCATTTTAAATGAAGACACAAATATGCGCATAATATACTTTAAACTCGTTAGAAAAAAGTTACTTTCGATGAAATTTATTATTTTCTAACTACATATTTTACAGTCACGTACAACCTATATCGGATTAAATTTGTCCCTTCAATGTCACAATACGATTTCTGCTCTATTATGTTTATCGAAACATACTGTTTTATGATACCGAATGCGGATGTTTAGTATTTGTAATTATTTCTGCACGATTTAATTTACAGAACCATATATAACTTTATCTATAATAAGCGCAGACGTATTTCATAATATACGATTTCATTGTCCTGATAGAAAAATAGAAATAATATATATATATACATATATATGTATAGTTTTAAATTGTGGTAACGATGAAATTAATCGTTGACAGCGTGCCAAATGGTCACTGCCCGAGACCTAACTAAGTACCGTGCAGATCATTAATGTTAAATGTAATTACCACAGACTTAGGAAAGGATCCAACAAAAATTTTATTGTATTATCAATTCCGTTTGTTCTTGAACCTAAATGTTGAAACATTTGATATCTTATTATTGTATAATTATACTAAAGTGAACGTTTTGTACACAGATTATAAACCCGTATTCTTCATATATTATCCTCGGATAATATTCGTTGTGTCTTACATAAAATCATAAAAAATAATTATACTTATCCAGACTATAATAGTATTACAGTTAAGAGCCATATCGTTTAATTATCGATGGTCTTAGTATAGTTGTTACTAATCGTTTGGTTTGATTGCACATTAAAGCAAAAAATAATAATATCGCATTAAAGTATATATATATTTTTAATAAAGTCTTATTATAGATTTGTCCGTTGAAAATATTTTTTTATGAATATACGTACATAAATACGCCATATCGCTTAATTTTAATACATATATTTCACATCAGAGCTAACAAATGTATGGCTATAAACAGCGACAAACAGTATGTTGGCATATTTGAATATAATTACAATATTATAGAATTAATATTTTAGTAAAATATTTGATAAATCGTCCTAAGTCTTATTAGGTACAATATATTATTTTGATAATGAATCGTTTAATTGTTCGAATATACTTTTTATCTAACTCTAAAATAAATATAGACGTTGTATGAAATAAATATGTAAGTAGTTAGACGTTTGAATATTATGGTTAAATAAAATCATGTATCCTCACGTCATGCACTCAGTAGCTAAGAATTCGTTGTAGGTACTACTCGCAAATTCGGGCTAGCGACAACCTTTTTAGACGGTGAGGATATTGCTAAAATGTTGTTGCTTATACCTTTTTTTAAATTGCATTTAATATTTCAATATTCAGTTATTCTTTTTATGGTGAATAAAGAATTATCATATTTTATTAATTTATTCATTATGGCGCTGTTGTTAAAATCATGTGCTAATATTATAATACGACGTTTTACGGCGGGACATTGAAAAATGTCGTCCAGCCGGCATGCAGTTTAACGAAAATACAGTATCCACCTATTATATATAGGTGCATTAAGTTTTTATCGTTAGAGTAATAATGTTACTGCGAAAAATTATAAAAGGTTTTACGAGAAAGTGAAAAATGAATATTATATGATAGTATTATATTATTATTATCATCTGTGCCTAACTGAAATATTATAAATTGTCCATATACTTTTAGACGATGTAAAATGCGTCGACGGTTATAGCGTTATTAGTTTCATACAATAAATCCTTGACGCATCTTACGAGCCGGATGATAATAGTACTTAAGTTTTATTTTATCGTATTTTTGTTTTGAGTGTATACCAGCTACATATATTTTGTATTCAGAAACACACATTTCATACAACCGTATATTTTATGCTACGATTAAAACGACGATGCTTAACGTAAAAATAATAAATAAAACTGTCGAATACATTTATTTATTTTATTTTTTTTTTTTTTTTTGGTGCGTTTTACGAACTTTAGTTATTTCAATAATTATGTTCACCCTCTATAATGTGATCATAGTAATGCGCGTCGGAATTGCACTTGAAATTTCAATGCGTTGTCGAATTTCGACATTAAACATTAAACAATTTTATAACAGTAGAACATAAAAATAAAAATAAATTTATGAGCCAGTAAAATATTATTAAAGAATAAAAAAATTAGAATAGTATATTCACGTTAGGTTAGGTATACAAATTAAAAATAAAATGATTTTTAAATAAACATATAAATGATATAGTCAATATTATATTTACCAATTTCCCATTGAAATTTCTTTTCTCAAATTTAATATTCTATAATATACGTATTTAGGTTTTAAACATGATATTTTATTTTTAGTTAAATGTATAATATTATGATATTTTATAGTGAGTAGGTAGTGACTTAATAATATGAAAAATATGTTATACTTAAGTTTGTATATTTTTATGACGTCTGCCATACGATCGTTGTAGTGCATTCGTTATACATCTAAAATATTACTGTGAACTTTGGAAACTTTAATGTTTTATAAATTGAATAAGATTACAATCTGTTGGTAAAAATATATTCTTACCAAAAAATTATAATATCGTGAGCTTAATATTGTGCGATGTATATCCACATATCACGGTTTTTGTCTTATTTGTACGAATTACGTGGCTTACTTAACGCCACTGATTAGTGAATACAATATAATATTTAGTATTGTTGTCATATATATATATACCATGCAGAATGGAATCAATGTGAGCTTACTTGTGAAGATTGAATTCATCGAATAATTCCCAAGTCTTCCGTAAAATATCTACGCTATACATTTTTTTACACAGTGTACAATTTATTGGAATGATTTGTTATTATTTCAAAATCATTAATAAATTGTATAGTTAATGTACAGTTCACTTTATAATGTTGGTGTCTATATCCCAGAGTCAATACCAAAGACCATGGCTTTTCGTCTTGTTCTTAGAAATAATAATAAAAAAATGTATCTAATTAAAACATATTTTTGATGTTTTGCGGCTTTTTTTGGAAATATATTTTTATTATTATGTATTAAGATACAGTTGAAATTCTTACAATATAAATAATAAAAAAGAAACAAAATATTTAAGACTTACATGTTTATTTTTGTATTTAAATGTAAAACAATTAAGCCCACCTCTACATTTATTTTAAACCTCCGCTTGTATAATATTGTACAAGGTATACAAGGTATATTACACATATAGTTTTTTTTTTTTTTTTTGGAAGTTTACAATAAACGTGTCTCAGAGTATGGCAACTAATCGAGACATATAATATGATATAATATGAATTATGATAGTTGTGTAGGTACTAGGTACTCTCCTGAACCATATTATTATTGAACATTTACTATATACGTAAAACAATTGTGAGTACCTATTTATGCAAATCAATGTCCAAGTGAAAAAATGTTATTTATACAATGTTATTTTAAATTAAATTGTTTCATTGATATTTTTTTAATCGGGTATTTTTACATGAATTTGTTTCAGGTACGTTGTTTGGTAACAATTACGAGTGACATGTGCTGGGAATTTACGCATAATCAGCCCTAGGCAGGTCAATAATAATAAACAATAATAAACAGCCGGAAAGAGAACTTTTCGCATTCAATGATTTTTAGTGTAATACTAACCTAAGCCTAGCTGCATGCCTTTAATCACAACTACTGTTGAATATCGTTCGCGGAATACATACCTACTCAGTCAATATCATCATTATAATATTATAATAATATATCGGGCATGCATTATTATTATTGGTAAATATTATATTATTGGCGTTGGATAGGTAAATAATATTATTGGTTTTAATCACTTTTCCACAATGTAATTTATCTTGACTCTATCTAATTTCAACTAAAATTCGCGTGAAAACCTTTACGATATTGCCTATTTTTATCGTTAATTTATTACTCTAATATCAACATGTGTATACTAATACTTGATAATATTTACTTCCTATTATCAGTGAAAAAACTATTACTGTAATATCTATGCGTATATAAATGAGAAAGTCGGTGAACAAATGTTACTAATTGTACAAATAATGTGATATAATACTTATGGAATATGTCTTCATTTATTGTTAGGAAGGTAAAAATATAAAAATTATTTGATTACACCATTAAAGTTCTTTAGAAAATGTTTGTAAATTATATTATTATTTTATACTAATGTATAGGTATTTACTTAAAAGTGTATTCATAGTGTGATTTTTATTAACTTATATCACAAATAAAATTATAAAATAAATAGAGAAAATAATTTTTGAACCTAAAAAAAGAAAAAAATTAACGAAAACTGTTCTATTAAAAAAATCACGATCTTGTATATTTTCAGTTTTTTAAAAAAATGTATATACTTATATGCATTTATAATTTATACAAAAAAAATTAATCTGACATGTGCAATGAACAAACATTTGCATTTTTTAAGCGTTTTATTAGAAGAAAATTAAAGTTTTGAATTTAAATTTATATTTTATAGTTTTTAGAGTTTATGGTTTATTTTTCATATTATTTTTTTTATATAAACTTGGATGGATAATTTCATTTATATAACACTAAGCATGCATTTTTATCAATTTTATTATATTTGGGTTTTCCTGGACTTACTTTTCTTACTCACTATCTTAGTTTTTCATTGTGTTTAGTTATTGCTTTTTTCGTTACGCATATAATTATTGTTACCTTCAAGTAATGTATTATTTATGTTTTCTTGGATTCATGCAAAGTTTATATTATTCGGTATAAACATAGGTATTTATAGTACTTGACAAATCGTTTTAATATAATTTATTACCTATAGCAAAAGAGATATTATAAGTTCATAATATTTTAAAAATAACTTTGGATTTTAACAACTCATTTAATAATTTTATAAAATATTGTGAAATTCAATAGAATATTTTAACATAATATTTATAATATTGATAATGTTATTGTTGAATGATTTTTCTACTCCGTATGATGGTACCGTGTTTCAATTGTTTGTTTTGCGTGTTAAATAATTATGTTCTATTAAGATTTATGAGAGTTTATGGGATTAATTATAATTTTTGGTATAATTAATATTTTTTCAGTAACGTTATTTCAGAACAACCTTATTTTTAATTTTTTTAGTGTTTTTTAATTTTAATAATTCTGTAAAACATATAAGATTCCTCAAGTTTCTTTGAAGAAGAAAAATATAGAGTAGCATATCATAATGTAATACATTTATTTTATTTGGTTGAATCTTAACTTTGTCTATTTAATTATCCAAACGGTAAGGTAACCAAAATTTATCAACTTATAATATCGGTTATTAATTATTATTATTATATGACTAATTAGTTATCCATCGCAATATTATATTATAATACGATACCTAGATGAAACATTAAACTACGGTTTCGTATAATAAAATAATATCTAGAATATGGTAATAGTGATTCATTGTTAGCTATATATTATTTCATATACCTACTAAATCAATTTTTTAATTAAGTAGATTATGAACTATATTAACTACTATTTTAAGTAGGTAAATCAATATTTGAAAAGTTATCCCATAATTTAATTATTACGTACCTATGTAAATGTATAATATATTGTATAGCAAAATTAACATCATTTTTGTTATCTGTAGGATTTACAAATATTACTTTGATAATAATTATGCCTACTTCTACAGGATATAACATGTTCAAAATCATAATTTAAAAACTAAAATAAACTAACGACTGGATATTTAAGTTGACTATAGTATTGTATATACACTTATTGTAAGCCAGCTCTTGAGTAGTACTACACAGATAGATATATTATGTTATAATCATCAATTTTATGGGTACCTTTTATATATACTACAATAATAGTAATAATTTAAATAAAATAACTGAGATCATTAGGGACGGTTAACTTGATGAAGTAGGAAAATAAATTGACATTGACTACTTTATATTATCACCGCAAGCGTAAAACATCATTAAATTTATTACTCTTTCAAATTATTTAATGATATTCCAAATTAAGTTTACAGAATGTGAGAATTTTAACAAATATGCATTCATAAATGATGGGTTTTGTTTTTATAAGATAAACATTATAATACTATAATAAATCATATTTTCATTCCATAAAAGTATAAAACACACAACTTATACACTATATTGAGTGCATAATATAATTTTATTTAAGGACGTTGACTTTATTTCAAAATATTTAATTAATAAACTAGTTCAATGCATTTTAGTAACAGAATAGTGATTTTACTATTATTTAGAAAATCTATGATAAATTCCAATATTAAACAATGTTTCTTATAAATATAGAAATATTAGTGATAATTTCATCTTCATCGATAGAAGAGATAATAATGTACTGATGTATTTTCTTGGTATTTGTATGATTCAAAATTATATAGCTATAATTTACCTATATTAATATAATGAGTACCAACAAATTTGAAAAAATTTTACGGTAATGTTTTATCTACCTAATTTATGATTTTCATAGCTTAATTGTTTAATTTACTTTTTACTTACTTGATTACCTAGAGATTAATATATATAATTATTTTCGGCAGTTTAATAGCTTATTCTGAAGAATGGGTACCTATATTATAATATAATATTAAACTTCCGAGTTGGTTGGTATATTATGTCGTCCACCAACAGAGATCATGGTCACTGCCGTGTACAGGATGATTCTCTAAATATCCCTTATTTATCTTTTAACAATGATTTCATTCAACATTTTTTTTTATTTGACATCTAATTTACTAGTGTCCCTTGGTGATACTAACCCCTGTTTTTAATATGACCTTATTTTACTGTACATTATTTAAAATAAGCCGAAGAAGAGAAATTTAAATGATCAGTCGTGTGACTTGGTCCGAATGTGGTGGTGACTGAAATGTACTCAGTGAAGATTATCCAGAAACTAAGAAGTATAATAGTCCTTAAAAATTATTTTACAAAAATACAATGTTTGATAATAAATGTAGTATAATTACACACATTTTAAAATTACTATTGCCCCCATATCTTCCAAATGTATTATCTTGTATTTATTATTTTTAGTAGGTACAAAGTTAAATAGTTTAAAAAATATTCATTCAAATTTGGATTTTGAAATATCAAATTTAGCCACTAAATAATTTAATGTAGAAAACAGAGTGTCGTTTAAAAAACAGAAATTTGTATCTCCACAACACAATCCTAACTCAATACACAAAATCTCAAGAGTTTGAAAATAATATAGTCATTAAGTATTTTTCAAACTTCGAAAATTAAAATTTTAATAATTGAATTATTGAAGCAAAAAGGGTTGAACATGGTTGCAGGTAATTCACTTTGTGTATAATAGTATAATATTACATACCTACACATAACAACAGCGGCGGTCGCGCTATGTTTATGAAAATATAATATATGATTGTGTAATACTTTTTATTTTTTCACACTTTAGAAAATAAGTAACGACTATTTTTTTGTCCACTCTTTCACTTGAGTCCCATGTGAACATAATGTATATAATATGTTATACTCTCGCATACCTGCTATGTGTATATAAACGTATATATACATATACACACAGACCGCTGAGCTTTTATGATATTGCTCGTTCGTCTCTCACTACAGCTTTCGTATATATTTTCATATGAATGGGAAGCATTTTTGCAATTTATCCTGGGCCACCTTTCTTTTTACGCCTTCCCTCCACTCCACCACCACATCTGTCAAATGCATAACGGCGTCCGACAGTCGTAATAATAATAATAATAATAATGATAAAAATATAAGCTTCGTGTTATTACGATCGTCCCCACCAGCTCCGGCAACTTGATCGTCTTTCGTCACGTATTTTCATTTCCGTCAGGTCATCGAGTGCGGTGCTAACAGGTGAAAAAATTCACCGAAAGACGGATTTTCTGTGTATATTATTTAAGAGAAGGAGAGGGAATTATTGAAAAGTTTTTGCAGTAAGCGCAAATGAAAATTCCTGCAGTCGTTTAATCCACGCGCAGTTTGGTTTCCAGATTTTTCCGAAATTATTTTAGATATATGTTTGTGTACTAAGTACTTAATATGTTTTAGATGTTATCCAACTAAACGTATATAAGTAGTGTTATATAGAGCATCCTAACTCGGTCCACAAAATTATTTATATCACCCCTCCTCTCTAACTTTTTTCTCAGAGCATCGCGCTTAATGTAAGTAATATTATACACACTATAATAGTATGCATATTACACCTTCAACACTAATGACGTTATACTAAAGAGCAAAAGCTCGATTAAGAAATCTAACATCCTCTTGGTAACTAAATGATCTTTATTCCGCTTCATTACATAAATAATACGTTTGAATAATGTAGTAATCATAAAGCTAAACCATAGGCGGAAATTTGATTGAATTTTTGGAGGGGGCTTAAATCAGTCTTTGCAAAATAATCCGTGAGGCTTTGCCCCCACACTAATAACAATATTAACTTCAATAAATAATAACTACTTAATCATCAATAACTAGTAACTACGTCATATGCATTTTGAAAAAATAAATTTATAATAATATTTATGTATTGTAATAATAAATTATTGTAAAATAAGTCAACGTCCGGTCGGCCGGTCGGCAAATGTTTAATTATTTTGGAGGATCTTTCAATCTTTTTGGGGGAGCTAAGTCCCCCCAAGCACCCCCCACCCCAAATCTCCCCCTATGAGCTAAACATAAAATTACGACATTATTTGTTTTACGTTTATATTAAACTTAACAACTTGAACATCTTGTTATTAAAATGTGTCAAATAATCATGTTGATTATATATATATATATATATAGTAATTTTCTTATATTTTCAGTCATCGTTTCACGAACTGAAAAATCCTAATCTTATCAATTTTAATTCGGTTTTAAAATAATAAAATAATACTAATCTGATATTATATTTTTTGAATTGTCTCATTTGCTTCATTGCAACAGCCGATTACATACGCATAGCTTTGAACCATATAATTCAAACCCACTTTTTTTTATGACATTTTGATAAAATTATTGTAAGTATATAAAGTATATTGTATTTTTTTCAATTGGAAAATAAAAAATAATTTCTCTGAAAATATTGATTGCTCCACCGAATTTTGGTGAGACAAATCAAGTTAAGATAAAAAAACGATAATAGGTACGTATTTTTGTAAACAACGTGAGTCCTCAATTTAACAATTTTGTCAGAAATTTAAAAAAAATTCAACCCAGGAACACAGTGTAAACAGGTTTTGTCTAAACCGACTGAACACGTCCAGTCGTGAATTGACACTCTAATATGAAATATCGCGGTAACTTGTGTACATACATGCGCCCTCAGGGACATCCTATAATCACGTCCCATAGCCAGCTGCAGCTGCTGCATACTGCCTAACCGATAATGCTGTGTGTGGATGATTGTGTGGGCGCTGAGATTGGTGGAAACGTTTTGAAGTATATAATTTATATTTTTTTTAATACCGCCAAATAATAATTACGAGGAAGCCAGAATTCGTTTTAATATACGTAGGAGTATGGAAAAAATAAAAACTCAACGAGCAAATAATGAAAATCATGTTCAGTTTTACGAGCTTAACTCACTTAGCTGCATTTGGTATATTTTTTTTGAGAGAGAGGGGGGTAAGTTACGTAAAAATAACGTTTTTGTTTTGTGATTTGGTTTTTTATTATAGGTACGTTCAATAATATGAACCATAAAAACATTAGCGGTGTCAACTATGAAATATTTTGTTAACACATTTGGCCATCAGCCATGCGTGTGATATTCGTAGCGAATTCTTAATATTATTATATTTATTAATTATTATTATTATACGCACTTACTTGTGATCATTTTTAACCATAACTTGGTAAACTACTATATTTTATGCAATCAATCCTAGTTTATACTCTTATTATAATTTTGAATTCGTGAGTATATATTAATTTTTAATACACTCTGCTAATACATTATAAGGTTACAAATAAATAACTTGCTAGGGAAAAAAACTATACTTAACTAATTTTAATTATTATAGACCAATTGTTTTGTGAAAGACTTAAATGCGTTTGTATTTCTGGATACTTTAAGATTTATACTATGCAAAGATCATTTTATAATATATTTAACACATTAATTGTAAAACTATTTAAAATTTGAACTTAATATTAAAGAGCTCTAGACACTATATTTGCTTATGTGCTGCTAAAGATATTATACGTATATATACGTGCAATTAATTATATAAAAACATAATATGAAATTGTACGTAAATAAATATATCTGTACAAGTCAAACATCCGACAATTTTTGAAATTCTGAACCATCTTGGAAGGTTATTCATTAAAAACTAATATTTTTGTTTTTAGTTTATAGCAATATTGTTTCAAACAAAAATATAGATAAAATATATTATATTTATTATTTCACCGAAAAAGTTGTTAAGATCTTTTATGTTCTTTGTTTACACGTTTTTCGTGTTATGACTTTAAATTGACATTGTATTATAGTTGTACAATAATATTAATCGTATTCCGTAACTAACACGTTAAATAGGTAGTCAGTAATATGCTATATAACTTATTGAGACTTCAGAGAATAACACACGAGCAGAGAAATAATATTTTTCGCTTTATTTGAGTTAAGTCAATGAATTTAAGGAGACTACAATAATAGCTAACAACGCTGTAGAATGTAGATAGTATTAATATTGTAAATATACACTTGGTTCATGCGTATTTATTATTTGAAAATTGTATCTATATATTACATTTATATGTCATCAATTTTTTTTCTGGTCATAAAAAATCGCTCATGGCCAAAAAACATTAAGTTTACGGAACTCGCCTATTGCCTAAACGCATTTTGTAAAACTTGCCAAAAACACATCATAATTGTCTAAGAGGTGAAACGATACTCGTCCAAGCGTACTAAACATCTAAGCTCTCACTTAAGACTGTTTAGTAAAGTGTGATTTTCAATAAAGTTTCAGAAAATCGAAGGATTTTTAAAAATAAATCGCATTAAAATTATATCGCAATGAAATTTGATCACTACTTATTGCAATGAATTGTGTACATGTGTGCCTCGACCTAAGAAATACAACAACTTTTTATCGAACACTCCATTAGTATTGTTATGATTATTTGGCGATTACAACAAGTCTTCTTATAGGTATACAGATTGTCTCGCCTGACTTAAGATAAAAAAATAAATAATAATAATAATTTCGCACCATTTCGCAGTATTATTTTGAGTAAGTTAACGCAGTCGAACACTTCGCAAGGTGAAAAAAAAATTGGACGGAAAAAAAGCGGCAGCCGTCTGGCAGACGGAGATAACTTGCGTGGCTATAAATTAAAACGTCACAGCAATCCACGACCCAACGGGTTATTATCTCCTCGTCGCCCGTGATTGGTGTTTTAGGATACGCAAAACCCGTGGTCGTCATAATATAATAACATTGCTATAATAATATAATGATTCTGAAAATAATGTATTTTTCGCGGGTCATCTACGGTCCATATGTGATGAGCATTAACATTGGGGCGACGCAGTCGAGTATTAAAATTCCAATGGCAATACTACTGGTCGTGATGAGATCTTTTAACAATTTTAAATGTGACTTTTTTTTTTTTTTTAATGCCGAAGATCGTGCACGCGCGGAGATTATTATTGCGATATTATTATTATTATTATGTACGGAACGCGGTGACGTTTTAGGCCTGCGATGTTAAAAAAATGTGGCCTCAGCATTATATTAATAATTATATTATACTCATTAACTACCTTAACTCCGCCAGTTCCCTACCGTCTCACCACCACGCGACCAGCACGGTTTTTTTATTTCTCCGCCGCTACATCCCGAATTAACATAATGGTATTTACGTTCACGGAGATAAAACGAAATAATTTCCTGTCAACACGTTCAATTAAATCTCGATTTCAACAAACGTTTACTATTGTTTTAAATTATTATATTTTACAGACTCTGAGGCTGGACGTAAGATGGTGACGTGTACGAGTACGACTTTCAGTCGTGTTTATTTAATTTTTATTATGATAGGTAGCTTACTGTTGTGATTTGTGGTATATCCAGCGTGGTCGTTGTTTGTGCATACAACATCAAACGACATAAAAGTATAAAACATAATATTTAAAAGTAAAATATAGTAACAGTTTTACATCACATTAAAATTGTTAAAAGAACTTTTAATATCAAATCCTGATTAAACTTTTTATAATTTAATAATATATATATATATACTTCTCATATTACAATAGTATACTATCATATACATGGAATCAAAAATAAATGTACTTAATCAATTACCTATATATTTTAAACGATTGTTATAATTTAAACACTTATACATAACACATAAATAAATAAATAAAATATGGGTTTGTTATTTTTGTAATTCTTCCGTATACATAAAATTGTTTGATCTCGTCGTTTACATTATACGTTTTTTTTTATTTTCAAATAGTAATTCCTGTACAATATTCAAAAATTGAATATTACGATTGTAAAGCTGAAAGTTGGTAATAAACTTTCACTTTTAGTAAAACCTAATCCTTTCGATTCCAAAGTTGACTATGCTGACGCTTAAATTATGTACGATAATTGTTCACTCCATTTGCATCTCGTACGAGTATATTTTATTACCGCACTCTTCGTAGTGCATTTTACTGTACCCTATTATTTATTAATACGATAATAGTACGATTGTGCGTAGGCTTCAAATGACTTGTAGGGACTGACTAAATTGTCATATTTATGAGCCGACGAACCATAACGAAAGTGCTGTTCAAAAAATTTACACGGTTCATTGTACAGTGTATTAATTTATTGATATTATGAAAAATTTGAAATTTATCATCAATAATAATTTTACCAGGTTACCTAACCAGAAGATTTTTGAAACCAAATATAGTTTTGAATAATTTAAATCACTCAATATCGGGATTCAGGATTGATACAAAAAACCCAACTTATCATTAAAATAAGATATTCAATAATTTGAATAATATTTTAATAGATACCATAACTACTATAGTATGTTATGTGGAAATGGATAACCAAATTTACATATGACATCGTTGAGTTTTTAATTACAAAAATAAAATTTACTATAAATTCAACTCTGTTTCAACCGACTATGATCAATTTATGTTAACCTTTTGAGTGCTCAACTATATTGATACACACCAACAATCAAAATTTTTTGAAAGTATAATACACTAAAACCTTCTATAATTTATTAACCAATAATTTTATTCAAAACATGTATGCGATGTTTGATATAATAATGCAAGCTTATTAAATAGTTATACAATACCGAATAAATGATAATATGGAAGGCTGACGTGCTACAAATGTTTTAGTATAATATGCGCATTTCATTTCGTATTTTTTTTTCAGTATTAAAAAAAAAAATCCTAGATTGATCTGGTTTGTAAATTAAAAAAGAATCATTTCGTTCTTTGAGGGCTGGTGGAGTGAAATTACCCGCATTCCTGCTGCACGCTAGCCGAGTTCGCCACTATTTCCAGCATTTTGATTTCTGGCACTATGCGTGTGTGCATACTACTCGACCAAATTTCATGCCGTCTTCTAGATAATGATAATAGTATTATATTTACAGTATTTATATTAAGCAGTTTTTAACGTCGATCGTATCAGTGCATCGGGTAGATTGTAAGAGATCGAGCGAATAAAAAAAAAAGATGGTGAAATAATTTTATCATATTACGAAACAATAAGGCATGTGTGTGTGCTGTGAGCTTTGTGTGTAAAGAGCGTCGGAGGTGTCAAGTGTCTGCGCGCAGTGCAGTATTTTGGAACGTTTAGGGTATAGTGCCATCCACATTCCTTAAATCCTGCAAAACCTAACAGCGACGAACAACAGCGTGATATAATATTGCTATATTTGGGCTACACAATAGCGGTTATAGTACAGCTATTATAATAATATTACCGTTAAAATCGCTTGGAGAGACGGTACCCTCAGGAATGACTATTAATATGTAATAACTTAAAGTTTACCGACCCTTCCGGTAACAAAAATAAACTATGATATTAGTTTTTACTCTCGTCTACTGATCCGTTTCTAATATTACGTTTATCGCCGAACGTAATTTGAATTATAGTATTAATATACGCCGACTATAAATCCTGCATTTTTTATTATTTAGTAATAACAACAACAATCATAATTCGACTTAAAGAAATTATAGATACCCGCGTACTATAATATTAAGTAGTTAACCATTATAGGTTTACATACATTGCGTTTTAAGAAAGACGCGATTTCAATACGAAATTTTATTTCGCTCGATAAGGACAAAATATTTGGTAAGGTATAATACAGATTTTGAACATTGACCTATGTTATTCGTAGATAAGTAGCAACCACATGATATGACTAAAACATTGGTTGGCTTAAAGCAAAAATACCTTTAAACTTGTGATTAAAAAAAAATACTACAAGACCACCAGTTTTCACTTACTTACAATAAAATTTTTTCTATTCATAATATGAATTGTATATAATTAGTAATTACGTTTTTAGATCAAATAATATAAATGAATTATAGTCGTATGGTAACTTTTTTTTTAGCGCTGTTAGTTTAATACTTCAATGCATTATTAATAAACAATAATAAACGTTCTTAATATATTATATTATATTATGTGCGTATTTAATAGAGTATAGTGATTATAATATTATTTACAACGTGTAGTTTGCGGCTACCGACTGGACTGGGTGAAAAGGTAGCTGCATAGACGCATAGTACCGTCATAATAATAATAATATACGATGGCGAGTAATATAATATAGTGAATTCTATTAAGTACGGACACATTTTAAAGTGAACACAATCGCATGTTATTATATGTTATACTTTTTATTATAATATTATTCTGATGAACTATAATTTATTTGTGGTACATAATATTATATTATAATATCCGTCGCGCGAGAAATGTGATCGTACGTTGCAGGTTTTTATGTATTCATTTGTCGATTTTGTTGAACCCTACCGATGGCATTTTATTTCATCCTAGTAGGTAGGTAGAAATATAAAAGAATCGTGGGCGTACAATGAAATACGAGTTGTAGGTACCCGCATTGTAGGTTACGGCGGCGCAACATCGTTCGGATATATTTCGTAAGACCTTTCAACGTCGTCAGTCGTTCGCGGGACGCGACGGTTTAATTTAAATTATCAGTCCGTTTTATTTATGTACAGATGGCGTGATACATCTACGATTTCATGATGTATATCAGCTGCTTCGTGTGGCATTTCATTACTTTGCCGCTGCGAAGAAACGTCGAAAAAATGGGTTAAGATTAAAACGCATTACCGACTAGAATAAACTTAAAAGTGATATGTTACTGTTCGTTACCATTAATCAAAGTAAACATATTCTATTGACGAAATAATATTAAGTATGTAGCGTATGTTATACATAGATAGAAGTTTTTTTCAATAACATTATTTTTTATTCTTTGAGTGTGTATTTTATATTATTTGACATTAAAGTATTTCATCACTCCTGAAAAATTACAAAAATCTATTAAATCGAAAGAAATAATTAGTAGTCTAATAATCATTTAAGCATAAAAAAAAAACATGAACGGATTTTTAGAAACTTTAAATTATAAACATAAAAACAATAATATAAACAATATAAATTATGTGAAACATTTTAAAACTATTGTTTATAATTAAGTTAAAAAATATTATTATGACCATATGGTTTAAATATATAATTTTTTTATATTTTACAGAATTAAACTTATACTTATGTAATCTTTTTTAATTTATTTGAATATTTATTTTCATAAATAAAACACCTAGTGTAATAAAGTTGAATAAACGTAATTTAGCATCAATGAATTTATAGATAATATCATAGATATATTACTATGTAATTTAATGTTATTGTTTACAACGATAGTTTTAGAGTACTTTAACAAAATAACTAATATTCTATCCACCTACTATAAATTATAAATTTTAAAACTCGGTAATTTAAAACTAGTTTCAGAATGTCAAATTTTAGTGCCAAAGTATAACAGAACTTAATGAATTAATAAAACGGTGGTTATGCAAATATTTTTAACCATTGTATATTCATAACTTTTATTTAGTTTTGCTCGTAAATGTTCATAATGAAGTTCGTTTAAAGAAATATTAAAAATTAAATACCGAACAGCCCATAAATCACAAATGTAACAGGACCGTAAAATGAGCGTCTTTAATATTTCAACAGTACTAACAGTTTTGATAAATAATTAGTAAAATATTTTATTTAATTTTAATGATTGAAATAAAAATAATTAATCTGTTTCATATTTTGGTCATGATTCTGTTATACTTATAAATGATAATATTAATCTTCCAAACGATGTGGTCGAATAGTATTTAAAGTTATACAATTATTATTATGTATATTGTATATATTAATACGTAGGGAACTTGACTGGTATGATTATCGAATTTAACGAATGACATGGCACATGTGGTGAAAGAAATATTTTCAGTTTCATTCAAGTAAAAATTTCTTTTTAGATGCATTACTTTTTTTCGCACAAAAAACAACGAATTTATGATTTTTAAATATGTCCGTTACTGTGTATTATAATGCATTTACCTTAGTTGATCACTCAATATAATATACTTGAACAACTGTGACTAGAATCAAACTAAAACGTAAAAGTTTTAAGTGCACATTTCTATTGTTTTAAATTTCAATGACAATTAAAAACATTAAACTTTATTGACGTACTGTTTTATTGTTCATTGTTTATTTATTGCAATGTTATGTATTTGCATTACAATATTAGATAATATAAGTATTGTATCTAAATATAAACTATTCCTCGTATATATAATGTATAGCGAATGTATACTCTATGTATAGTCTATACTCTATAAGTTGAAAACTGCTCAATAATTGCATTGTTTAATAATATTTGTGTATAAAAATTAAAATTTGTACCATCCAATCTCATATCTAATATGATAAGTAACAAATGTTATGATATAATATTATATAATATGTCACACAAAGCAGAAACTGAACGAAACTCGTTTTATAAATAATATATTTTTTAAGTTATATCAAATCAAGAAAAGTCATAGATATAAACTCTCTAATTATATTTGTATTACATAACTTAAATATTGTTTTTAATCTGTTTTTCGACGTTTCTTTGTTTTTAACAATTGTTTTGTGCACTTGATCATTAACTACGGGTTTTTTCCAATCACGTTTAGTGCATCAGAATCTGTTCAATCCACATCAGAACACTTGGCATTTTACAAAAAAAAAAATAGTTAATGTAATTTCAAGACAAAGAATAATGACGTTAGTATGGTAAAACGAAAACAAAAAAACTTTGTTAATCAAAATCGGTATACTTACCAGTAACCATTATTGGAGTTAATTTCGTCAGTAAATCACATTGCAACAAAAGCTTCCTTACAAAGATACACTTTTTAAGTTTGAGATGATAACAAAAAAAAAAAATCAAACTACCGCTTAAACAGGCGCTTTGTGTTTATTATTATTACATTGTATAATAAATATAGTAAAAGTTGAAAAAATGATGTATGATCTCCTATCGGATGGAACGTTGAATATTAACGATTGAGGGGAGATATAGATTTGAATGCCCCGTGACATAATATACTCTCGTTCGCGATATAAATGAAGAAGATATAATATCGTAGGCAGTCGTGGTGATGGGCGCAGCTGATATATTCTGTAGGTAAACGATTCACGTACGTACAATTTGTAAAATTTAAAATACGTCAATGTCCTTTATTTTTACTCACTCACGTATTAAGACTTTAAAACGGTTGGACATGTCACGCGTTTCTGAAATATGAATTTCAAAGGCTTTATGCGTGTAAAATGTTTATTCGGAGAGATGCACACTGCTAAGTGTATAATACAAAAATATTTGCTTCCTTTCGGTTAAAAGTGTACGTAATGTAATAATATACGTTTGTGTCGGAATTTAATTATGGTCCTCAAATAACAGTAGATTAGTGGGAGAGTAACATGCAACGGGACATAACGCATTTATCGTTATTATTATATTTAGAATATTGTGTATTCAGTATTTTTCTACTGGAAAACAGAACGTTATAATATTTTCTTGATTAAATTATAATAATATTATGTCAAGTCACAAAATATAGTATGCCTATTGTATAAATAATATTACAACATAATATATTGTATACCTAGTGTACACCTATTATACTTTAATTACTGCTATTATTTTATGAATATGTTTTTGATAGTATAATTCGATTTATTAACTCAAACTTTATCATAAATATTTTGTGGTTGAACGAAACAAAATGTTTTGAAGGAATTCGTATCTGATAATTGAGAAAAAAATAATGAATTCAAATGTAATAAAGATAATTTTTGAAATATGAACCTAATTGAACGAACTTCTAGTCCAAAATTAATCGATGTGATTAATTTATATTAACTTAGTTCGAAACCCCACTTTTGAATTAGCTTGATTAATGTAAAAAATTCATTTTACATATTTAGTTAGATTATATTTATTTTATATATATATTTTAATATTTGTTAATTTATAGAGAATGGGACGTGAAATACACAATGCATTACACGAATTACCTTTGTATAGTTATATATACTTATTATTATTATGTTATACTAAATAAATAATTAACGATACATCGAGATGACATGGAGGGAGAAAATACGAGAATATAAGTTAATTATTAATTTTAGATACGTCTGGTTCAATATGTTGAATACACCTATGGTATAAAGACCAGCGATAATTGATTGATTTTATATTTTACACTGTTATAATATGCGTACCTACCTACAATGTATATATTTATATTATATTGATAAAGTATATCAAGGCTCAACACATAAACGTTCTTTTCTTCTGAAATATGTCAACGAATTTATATAATCTTTTTTACGATACATAGGTACCTAATTGATATTAAAAAATACAATTTTTTTTATATTATCGCACTAACGATTTGTGATGACTGTTGGTATTATAGAAGGTGTATCAAATATTATGCATCGTATATTATTGATCATCAATCATGTAGACCTAAAACTATAATTATTATATTTCTTCAAGAATTAAACATAATACAATATCTCTCACTTTATAATATGTATAATGTAAATTATGCACAATTGGTGCTATTACTAATCAAATACATAGCGGTATAGCATTAGTATAGTAACAATAAAAATTATAGTAATTATAGTATTATAACTATTTATAACAATATTTCCGGTCGACTTTGAAGAATCTAAAGTATATGTGAGTTTGTGGTAGAGGTCACGACAATTTTTGAATTTTTTTCAAACGGTCAAACGCGGTCAGACGGAATCCGTCGTTGGATACTTTCGAATATCTACTCACCCTACATATTATAATATAATATACGTATGGTCCGTATGGTATAATTCACTACGATTAAATTATGATATTAACACCGAAGACGGGTCCTTGATTATAATATCATGCGTACGTGGTTAAAAACTTTGGTTCGATGAGCCGGGAAATTTTAGAAATAAAAATTGATCACCGTACGACGCCGATACGGTCGATAATAATCGTCTTATGTAACTTATAACTTATTAGTTCCTTAATATAATTTTCTCCTTCTAATAGATTTCGTTTGTCATCATATGTTCTGAACCTCAGCTATATTACTATACATTTTGATTACACATCTATATGCAGTAAATGTGTATTATTTTATACATTTTCAGTAAGTTGATATGCTATTGTTTTTACGCATTGTTTATTTTGTTTGTTTTAAATTTGAAACATATAGCCAAAGTGTATTATTATTATCATTTACGTTTATTTTTATATTAAAACGTATAAATTAACTAATCGTGATCAATAGTCTAGTAGTAATGGCCATTAAACCTATTTATGGAAAAATCCATTACCATAACATTTTTAAAATTATCAACATCGAGCCAACATAGCCTTTATCGACGTATTCAAAAAATTAAAACACGCAATTTGGAAAAAAATCACCACATTTGAACACGTATTGCATATTATAATAATAATTATCTTTAATTATACCTACAATTACCGCGATGGCTCGTATATTTTCGAATATGTGAATATGAGTACTTATCGGAACGTCAAAATATTAGTGTTTTTCGGTGCACTTTTGATTTTATTGCACACGGCAGAATTTATTATTTGTAAATATTTATATACTTAATAGTATACATGACGATGCATTCGTGTAAGTGGAATGGCAACAGATTGCGCACATTTTATCACAAATTTCACAAGAAAATCAATAGATGATGTATTTGACTACAATTTATTTATAAAGTGGTTGATGAGGGCGTGATAGGTAGATTGAATACACCAATATCATATTTATACAATGTTGTCTGGGCGCCAATATTTACAAACGGGGTGATTAATTACTGCGTTACCACTATCGCGTAACGTGTAAGTATAGTTATTAAAGCTCGTATATCCGAGACGGACTCCTCTCGTGTAGGAAAGAAGTATCGTGATTGGCACTGGATAGTTGCTTCCATTGGTATCCCAAATGAAAGGTCTTAAGAACGTGCTCGTTGAATAACTACCACACCTTATTAAAAATTAATTTTTTTGTTTTTGATTTTAAAAATTTAGTTTTTTATTGCATCGCTTCATTAAAAAAAAAAAATAAATAATTCCTATGATAACCTAGTTTCTATTTAGAACTATTTTGTAACTATTTATGACGAGTTGTCAAATAAATTAAAAGAAAAAGAAAAATCGATAAGTCTGTTGACGCATTTTAAATTATCTCGTTATTGAATAGGTAATTGTTATAGATCATCTGTAATGTTAAATATTTAAATTAAATAATAAACCATTGGAATATCATAAACGATTCCGAGCGGAGACGGTTTGTCAGCTTATATTTGATTGTATATTTATAAAGAATACGATGTATTATAACAGAATATGGTTATATCAATACGGTAATGTAGTTTGAATAATTTTCATAAAAATATCTCACTTTTTATATTATAATTCATATATCTGACTAGGAAGTAACTTATAATTTATTTGTTATAAAGTGATATCCTCAAAGAGTAATGAGGTAAGAATACATAGACAATATTACAGAAAAATTACATATTAATTATATAAAAAAAAATAATAATTGTTTATAAGTAAATATCATAGATTTGTAGATATCTTACCTAGTGAAAAAAGTCAAAATTAGGAATATTGTTACAAGAAATCAACCTACTGTTAAGTAGGCTGTATTTAACGAAATTATTCTTATACCTAGTTCCTACTAAAACCAATACCAAAGCACTATATAAAATAGTATGTATAGGTTTATCGTATAATATTTCTTAAGATTAATTTAAATATTTTTAAAAAGTGCAACGTGTAAAGTTAATAATAAAATATTATGTGGTAGGTAATAACAAGTTTTAAGTCTCAATAAATAACCAGAATTTAGACCAATTAAATTATACAACACTACGTTGGCTACAGAATAATAGAAGTTTTTCCAGAAATAGTTAGAACTGGGTCTATACAATAAACATTGGTACTAGGTAAATCATTATATAATAAATATAAAATATAATTTTAAAACTACTATATACTTGTTCAAAATTTTGCTTAAAATTGAATTGAGTATTAATTGGAACCGTGATATCTATAAAAAAAATAGTACAAAATGGTTTTTGTTTTTTTGTAAAATGCATGGAATCGCGTGAATTTCAATATAGAATGACAAGATATGTTGTATGTAAATATCAACTATATTTGGCATTAATACGGTTTACTTTATTTGAAAAAACACTCGTGGTTCAATTTCTGTCTATTATTTATCGTCGGTTATGTGTCAGATATTGTCAGATTTTCAATGTACCTTTTTAAACTCAAATGCATGTGTATGATTTTTCTATAGAAATACTTTTCACTCTTCAGAAGAAACTTGTTACTATATAAATAGGGTGAGTCCGTGAATTGTTTTTGATGATTTTGAAACTTCAAAGTAGAGTACAATAAGAATACAATATAGGACTTTAAACATGTATATTGTATATAAAAAATAGAATATCATTATATATATTAGAAGACTAGAAGAACTGCTATCAGAAGTAGGTAGTATTTTGGAACTTAACAATCATAAAAATTTTTTATTTTTTTTATTTATTAGAAAACGTAATGATAATCTGCATTAATATTTTGACAATAAGTAGGTAATTTTTAGTTTTATAAAATTATTTTAATTTAAAATAACGGATATTGCAGTGTACTTTCTATAGTACCACCCAACTAAATTAAAAAAAAAAAAATAAATAACATTTGTATTTGTTTGAAATATATATTATATTTATTAAAAATATAGTTTTTTGACCACATTTAGAGCAGAGTAATAAATGTATTTATTTTACAATGATGTATGTTTTTTTATGCCTATCATCATAACATATCAGGGCTACAGGAATGCTTCAATTTCCAACTTTTTTGTAGCAGAATGGATCTAGTTGATACTTTAAAGGGTTAAAACTAAAAAAGGTAGGCAAGTGGGTAACACTCTGCTGCACATTTGATGTCGAGTGGGTCGATGTAATGAAATTTGAATTCAATAATATATATCATTTGATACAAAAACGGTTCTGAGTGCAGACGGTCTGTTGACCTATACCACTAAGTATATTTCGTGATATATTATTTGATATAGCTATTAAAGTAATATATTTTACTTTTAAAATTATAGTAGGTTGATATAATTTTTACTAAAATTATTGCATTTATTAAATTATTTTTATTTATATTTAGTTATCATAATAATATATTGTATTTACATCATTTTATATCAACTTATATAACTCAAACTTTAATGAAATCTTACTGTTAATACTGTAGAATAGTATAAGTAAATATTTTAAGTTTCTTCGAATAATGTTTTTTTTAAATTATAATAAAATAATTAACATTGTTATTTATTGTTTAAATAAGTAATTTAGTGTAATTTAAACTTAAAATATCTAAAAAAAAATTGCCTTTACAACTGTAAAAATTGGATTTACTTAAAAATTCTCACTTTTCTTATTTTATTTATTTATTTATTTTTTTGCTTGTTTTTCCAGATTATATAATAAAAAGTATTGAGAATTTTTAATTTGACTTTTCTAAAGTAGACACTAGATCCAATGTTCTGTCCTAAACGACTTTCTAAGTTGAAAATCGAAGCATTTTGTCTCCTACATATCGTGTATACAGAAAAAAAAATCAATACATTCATCGTTTCACTCAGAATCTAAAATATACTAGAAAAAGTAAAAAAAAAAAAAAAAAGAAATAAGAAAAGTAGAGTAAATATGAATTCTTACACAAAGGCAAAACCAGTATTTGACAAAATCGATTTTGTTATTTTTGTGTAAGTAATATACCGTAAAGATACTGCAATTTTTACAAAATATTTATGTTATCATTTGCTATGAATAGTTTATTTTATAAATATTTTGACTCTTTTTATAGGAAAATAAAACATTATCATGAACATTTGAAGAATATTTTACAGTGAGACATTTTATAAAATATTAAAATGTTTATACAACTTAAGTTTGAAAATTTAACACATGGTTTTACATTAGTTGATTAAATATTTAAAAATTGTTGAAAAATATCTAACTCCAATTATTATTATATTTGCGTTCAATATAGGTATTTAGTTGTCCCAGGGGGTTCATAAGACATGGGGATAAAAAATATATTCAAATTAGATTCTCTAAACAGTGACGCGTGAACCGTCAAATCAATTATTAGATGATCAATTATTAATTTATAGACTTAATATTCGTCAACTTGTATTTCAACGAAATATTATTATAGCATTAAAATAATTGAGTTCGGTTTAGCTATTTAGCTTTATTATATTCGAGCGTTGTTGATGGAAATTAAATTCGCGTGTGATAATATAATAATTATAGCCGTTCACACAATGTAGTGATAACATGGACTTTTTAACATATCATAACATCGTAAGTATTTATTGCTTGGGTGTTCATATGCAGCTATCGGATTTCGTTTAAATGCCTCGGCACTACGCGTGCATATAATTATCCGCCTGCTTTGTGTTAGGTATAGACCGGTGGAGGTATAATTCCGTATAAATTTCGGCAAACGGACTTATGCCGATTTTAAGCTAAACTCTTGTACGCGAGCAAGACTTGGCGGTGGTAGCAGTAGTGAATAAGTTAACCATTCGCCGCCACCGCGTTAAGTTCACTAAAACTATATATATATATGTATATATATATATCACAATATCTTGTATTGTTATACGTGAGCCATCAGCTGAAAACAAATCCTATTTATAATTCGGAACGGCGCACGCGTGCTGCCATTATTTCAAGTAGTGTGCTAGGCCTAGAACGACATTCGCAGAGTTCATTTTAAACGTTGAGGAGGGTGTGGGAAAAAGTAACGCGGTGGAGACTTAAAAAACTTACAGTGTGAAATACCACGCAAAAATCTCTGTTGTACGCGAAGTGGTTTGTAAAATCTTATAAAATTATTCAAATTATACCTAATTATAACTAGGTACCTATGTTATTATACATATTTTTCAATTTAAATTTGGACAAATGGAAATCGTTTTGATTAAATCACTACAGTTGTGTAACTACTAACTTCGTATATGCAGTAGGTATATTTAATACGTCATGTATAATATTATTATCTTATAATAATATGTAATATTATATATTAAGTTATAATTTATAACTGTGTAGTTCTATACTCCTATAAGATTTTTAAAATTAGATTTTGATTCTACGATGGAAAATATAAAGTCCATGCGGGAATATTCAGACAAGTATAAACATGTTTCTGATTTTTTTTTATCTTTAAATATTGCAGAAATTATTGGAATATTTAAAACTAAATTAAAAACTCAAAATTCGATATCATAATTCATAACACTATGTATGAGTATTATAATAGGTGACATAATGATAAATTCAAAAACCAGTTAACTAAATTAACATTTAAATCACTCCCTAAATTACACAAGATTACCTAGTAGCATTATTATTATTATTATTATTTGTATATATTTATTTCGTTGAAAATTTAAAAAAAAGTCAAAAATTAAAGCAGATACATTGATGTACTAATATAATAGGTATGAATTATATTTATGCAACTCTATATTATGGACGGTGTTAATAAATTTGATGTTTTAAATTGTATACACTGGGTTTTTTCATTACACGGTCATTGGTTGTGTAATTAAGAACTGTTATAGACAAATTTAATTTTAGTAAATTTTACATGATAATAATAATTGTTTACAGTATGTCGTCTCTACGGCACCCACGAAATTCATGAACTCTTGAATTGAATCTATAGCTTTGTGGTTTTTTTATATATATCGTTAAAAGTAGAGGTCAATTAGATTACATCAGAAATTTTCGGTTCCTTTTTAAAAGTCAATGCGTTCGTTAATATTCATCAACCACGTAGCTACAGTAGTATAATTTATTAACGAGACTTAAATACTGCCAACTATTATAAATAAGTTTAAAAAGTTTATATTTGTATGGTCTATCTTGAAACTGTTAAAACTATATAATATGTGATATTTCAAACACAAAAAATAACAAATGATAGATTCAAAAAATATAGTGGATAATACTTTTGACATTTATTACTATACCTAGGGACTAACCTAGAATAGTTCATCATGATTTCCTGCAACACTAATACGGAAATACGAAAAGTTACTTGCATTTAATAAATTACAATAGGTATTAATAAAATCTTAAATTCTAGAAGTCTTTTAATTTCACATAATTTATTATTTATAAATTAAAATATAAACAAATTCTATGATAGTAAAAAAATAGATTACGTTTCGTTACCAAACAAAAAAGTTTAATTAAAAAACTTAAACATGTTATAATATACGACAGTATAATATTACTATAGGAACATCCTACAGAAAAATGATCAAACATTATAGTGTTGTAAAACAAAGTAATTTATTACAGCTATGTTGCATTAATATAATTATTAAAATTATTATTATCAAAAAGGCATAATCTTACGTCTTGTTATTTTTTGGTAAATCAATGTTGAAATGTTGACAAAGAAAAAAGTTAAAAACAAAAGTTAATAAAAATTTCAACATATCATTAAGCAAAAACATATTAAACAAGATATATATTATATTATATTAGAATGACAGAAAAATTAAAAATAATAATGTTAACGTTAAATAATTTACACAGATGTAGTGGACGTGTGATGAGAATATTATGTAAACATGTGGTTGGTAACAATAATACCATGAGACGTTAAACAAGGATTTTTTTTTAACTTTTACCTATTTATTTGTTTTTGTTTTGTTACGATGGTCTATATTAAAACTTTTACAGTTATATTATTCAGTAGATTTCAATACTATTGAAAGAATTTTCTAAGTTAAATTTGCAATAACGTTGAATATTATGTGTAATAATCTTTTATTACAGCTCATTATATCAAACGTTATACACAATTTTTCCATTCCACATAATATTTGATTTTTAAATACATTTATCCGTTATAGAATAGTGATTTTTAGGTTGAGTTAACAATTTCAAAATTTTAAATACAACAATAACAATTTATCTAGCTGTATCAATGTATATTATAGATGGGTAAATAAAGTCGCATAATTTTCGTTCATTTTGCTTTCATATTATAAGACAAGAAGACAAGTATACTATTATAATATTGCTGAAAAAAATAACATGCATTTTGACTTTTAAATTTGGTATAGAAATATATTGCTAAAACACCTGAACGTCGGGTTTGTAGTGTTTGTACTGATCGGGGGAAGAACAAAAATACAACTATTTACGGTTATCGCAAAATTATAGCTGCTAAACCGACACGTTCAGTATAATGGGTACCACGACGAATCGGGCAACTCGTATATTATGTTATATGGGTACCTATATGACATGAAGATTTTATTAATTTATTATGTATAATATAAGTATTCGGTAAGGTTTTCATTTTCGATACAACGTGCAATACAATTAAATGAAACTAACTTCACGATATCGGTATTTAATAGAGTTTTAAATTATATTATTTAATCACTATTTCTTGATAAATATTTGAGTTTTTATTATACGCAGTTAATGAGAAGTATTTTTTTTTTTTTTTGAAAATATTGCTTTGATGCATATATTTCAATAATAAAGATTAAAGAGTTATTAATTACCAAAGTGATAACTTATTAAATAGGTTCTTCGAGGAACAGGATATGAATTGAAAAAAAAATAATAATCACCCGACTAGCTTTAATATGTTATTTCTTATAAAAAAAATATTATGAACTAATGTTTTGAGTATTTATTAGTCGATCTTTTGTAGGTGTATTTAAAAGAGGAGCATAGGATACTTCTTCATTTTCATAATATTATATAAACAATACAATTATAAAATGATTAAAATGTGATTCATTTTTAATTTGCTTATTTATTTATTATGTCAGAACTTTTGTTTTGTTGTATACTTTTGAATATTTTAAATAGGTACCTATATAATTGACGACTGTGATAATTATTGATTAGTAATTGGTTAGAGCCACCCCTTTATTTAGTATTTTTAATTACTCCACCGGGACTCGGTATATATATTATAATTAATATAACTACTATATTTCACCAATTGGTTTTGTTTAAAATGCGGTCATAAAATATTATCTATGGCGTGTTTTACTTTTGTAACACATGCGACTCTGGATCATGTCCAATAATTAATCCAATGTTTGTACATCCGGTCTAATTAGATTTACCGACGAATAACTTCCACAAGTAGGCACGTTAAGAAAGGTTCACATTATTATAAAATATGTATATTCACCTCAATCCGGGGTAATATGTATATATATTGTTATAAAATATTTAATTACGCATCGATGCGTGAAAGGACTGCTTGCGATAAAAGGAGATGTATAAATGCGCTGTTCGTGGTACCTATACCTTATAATAATATATTATGTCGTTTTTGTATAGCGCTGTTAAACGGGGGTACAATAATTAAAAAAAATATATATATATATTCAGTGGTACTCTCACATATACTGCTACGCCCGCGTAGGTATAATATACGACGTCTGGACCGTCTGTCCATTTACCCTTACCCGGCAACACATATAATTCACCTTCGTCGGTTTCATTGTTAGCGCGTCAAAAAAAAATATTACGTACACAATATACGTCGTATACTGTGCGTCTCTGTGTGTACTGTGTACGGTGCAGACTCTATATGTACAGTACTACAGTGTGTTCTGAAAATTCTCCAATTTATATATTATGTTAAAATTTCTAATTTAATATCGTAAAATTAAAAACCTTGTAATCATGCAATACTTTATTTTATACAGATTTGTTGATATAATATATGTATATTTTTTTTAAAAAATTGAAAACATTAATTTAAAATTGATTAAAAATTAATCTTCAACTAGAAGTAGGTAAGTTTACGATATTCATGAGAATAATAGTTATGTAACAATAATATTTCAATTTTAAAATTATAATAGACGAACTACTTATGGAGTTTTAAAATCGTCTTATTTTATTGCTCTATTGCTTTATATAGATTACAATAAATAATCTGCGTAAAAACAAGGATGGTTTAGCTAACAATGAAATAAAATTATTATTAATATCGAAAACTTAACTTGTTTTAATTGGATTAATTTCAATTAATTTTTTTAATTTTTTGAAACTATTTGATGAAAAATGGCTGCTTAAAAATTATTAATTGTTTAAATAAAAACTGTATTCAAATAAATTGATCTTTCGTGGAAATATATAGAGTAAAAATAGACTTTTGGGATGTACTACAGTATACAAAACTGAGTAAACCTTCACCTAAATGATGCTTTCCATTTTTTTTTTTTTTTTATTTAATAATTAATGTATTCACATTTTTGACGTATTTTTTTCATTTTGGTGATACAAACTTCTGATTTTCAAATAAGAATTCTTCCTCCTTTTTTTACTATAAATTATTTAGTGAATATTCTGTACCAAATTAAAAAAATATATATATGTAGAGCAATTTTTCAGTTTTATAATATTTATATGAAGAATAATATAGATTTATAAAACTCCTTAAATGGTTTTATATATATATACAGTAGATGTAATATCGGATCTACTTTTTATTATACTCGGGGTGTAAATAAATACCGACAGATAAATATAAATTAATAATATTTTGATGTTACATAGTTTCTATATTTTTCAAACCCATGTATAGATAAACCACATCTATTATCTTTAGTACACAAAGTTAAATAACTTAAAAGCTACTTGTTTGGATTTGAATTTTGATATTTTGTTCAGAAAAATTATTTGGTAAAATAGTTTTTTGAATTAAGAGGGGGGGGGGGTGGTAATCATTTGAAAAATAGAAATTTTTTTCTCCACAAAACAATCTTAAGTAATATAACATTTTTCAAAAATTTTAATGTAGTATTTAAGTGTATTAAAAATGTCAACTATCAGAATTTTAAAAACTAAATAATTGAAGAAGAAAAAAATGGAGGAGAGCATGATTGATGAACCACCCTGTATATGCGATTCAATATATTATATTTGTGAATTACTATAATATACGATTTTTGTGTTACTATAATTGTCGTTTCGCAAGCAGTACCTACCAATATATTATAATATAGAAGACGTATTTCACAAAGTGTGGTGCAGTTTATGTCAAATTTGATTTTAAGAGGAAATGAAAAAATAAAATTATTTTAATGTAAGTATAAGTATGAATTATGTACATGTAATTTCATTCACGGCGACGATAACTGCAATGGCACGTACATCTATTATTAAACTCACACGTATACTAAATATGCAACAAATGGACAATAATAACTCGCAGACAGGTGTTTTTTCGTTTGTTCGCGATTCCGCCGTAGTTCGTAAATCGTTATTTTTCTTTTTTGACCCTCTACATCTACGCAAATTTTTATTTTTATTTTAAATATCACCGACAAACAAACATATATTTTTTTTTGTCAATTACACTTATTACGATACATCGTACAGTCTATAACTATAATATATTAGAAAAAAATATAATGTAGTTATTAACTAAGTGTTCACTGTTCTTCTATTTAATTAAGACTGTTGTTATATCGATTTAGGAGACTCGGTATTTGTTCATTTTATGCAATGCACAGTTTTCATATTTTCATTTTTTTTTACATACAATAAGTAAAAATATAAAAGATCTTTTCATTTTTAAATATTCTTTGTTATCATTTTAGGTGTTGTTTATCATTATTATATTTTCTCATCAAAAAGAATCGAATATTGTATAATAGTTCTATACTCGTAATACTCGTATTGAAGTTGATTATTGTATTAAACATAAAAAACTGACCAATGATGTATAAATAAAACAATAAAAATATAATTTAGTTATCACAAGCTCTTATAGCTATCTATGAAAACGAAATTTTGATCTCAATATCATTATACTAGCTGTCCCACTCGGCGTAGCCTGGGCAAAAGTAACCTCAGGTGAAAACCGAGATTTTTTTATATTATATTAATAATAATAATAGCTGAAAAATACGGTTTTTTTATACTTTTATCATGGCACTTTGTTTTTATTTTTATTTTTTATTTTTGGTATTTCTTTTTTGGGGTAAAATAACCAACCTACTGGCAGAGCTAACTCTAAAACATGCGAAATAGAACTGTCCATGTGAAAAACATTCTTCTCTCAAGACAATCCCTGCCATGATCAATGATTGTCCTTTGGACTTATTAATAGTCATAGCAAAGCAAACATTGAGTGGGAATCGTGTTATTTTAAACTCAAAGGGATAATCGGTTTGAATTAACGTTATTCTCGGGATTATAACTATATTTCTTCTAGCACACCCAGTGATAACTAAAGCTTCTATTACATTTTTGTGCAGAGCTTTAACTTGTAATCTTGGTTCCTTTTTGATTAAAATTGTTCATATAGAGTTCTCCATAGAGGAACACATCAATAAATACCAAAAATAATTGTCCGGCTACCACCAACTCACATTCGACAACCATATTAATTTTTTTTAATTTGTAAGAATGTAAAAATTTTTAAAAAATAATTAGAAACAGTGGCGGCTCGTGCCTAGGTGTGCAGGTGTGCGCACACCACATAGATTAATATATACATAATGGTGAAAATGTATAATAATAATGCATACCAAATAATTAATTTTAATACAATATCTTTTAAACAGTAGGTATTTATTATATATATAAAAAAATTAAATTTT